>CM035838.1:160321592-160559092 GCA_020510985.1 Pholidichthys leucotaenia | reverse complement strand
TCACACAATACTGACGCACTCTACAAGAAGGGACAGCGCAGACTGTTCCTGCTGAGGAGACTCAGGTCTTTTGGTGTACAAGGGGCGCTGCTGAAGTCCTTCTATGACACGGTGGTGGCATCAGCCATCACTTTTGGAGTGGTCTGCTGGGGCAGTGGCATTACTGCAGCCGATAGAAAGAGACTGAACAAACTGATTAAGAAAGCTAGCTCTGTCCTGGGGCAGCGCCTTGATCCGATGGAGGAGATAGGAGAGAGAAGGACGGTGGCTAAACTGTCATCTCTGCTGGAGTCCGAGTTCCACCCTATGCAGGACATACTGGATGCACTGAGGAGCTCATTTAGCAGCAGACTACATCATCCCAGGTGCACAACCGAGAGGTTTCGTAGGTCCTTCCTACCAACGGCTGTTAGACTGTACAACCTAAGCAGGGCTGCTCGCAGAGATAGCAAAAAGACGTAACAAACTAATAGTTTTTTTGAATGCAAAAGATGCAATAGACTTACACTATGGTCCTCTCTGGCATACAACTAGGAACATACCGGTCGCTATGGAGGGTGAGAATATGTATGGGCACATAATCATACCATGTAGGATAACTAAATAGACGGTTATGCTGTTTCATCCCACCTAGCAACAATGCTCTGCACTGTGTGTGTTTATATATTTACATATTTATTCCATCTAGCTACAATGCTCCGTACTGTGGGTGTTTATATATTTACATATTTATTCCATCTAGCTACAATGCTCTGCACTGTGTGTTCATATATTCATATATTTATTCCATCCAGCTACAATGCTCTGCACTGTGTGTCTGTGTGTGTGTGTGTGTATATATATATTTTATAGTAATATGTACATATGTATATTAGCTGCTCTTGCTTGCTTGTTTTTTTTTTCTTGCCTTCTGATTGTTGCTCTGAGTGTTGCTATCCCTGTGCTGTTGCAATCCTGGAATTTCCCCGTTGTGGGACTAATAAAGGCTTATCTTATCTTATCTTAGTTGTACTGTTCATAACCGTCCATTCACAGGTGCTCACTGAAGAATCAAATACCAGAGTCAGGTCAATACGGTACATGATGATGTGCCCCTATGCACATCCACTCTGGTACCTTCGCCACTGTTGAGACAAATTAACGATCTTTCATCTAACATCTCTGCCACATTTCCATTGTTATCTGTATGTGTGCTTCCCCACAAGCTATTATGAGCATTAAAGTCTCCACACCATACCTCTTTCATATGCACTTCCCCTACCGTAACACTGAAAATATCTGCTGTTAACTTCCTACATGGGTTGTAAAAATCAATCAGCTTAATATTTTCTTGTCCATTTGGCCTACATATTTCAATAATATTACACTCTATATCCTCAGGGGAGGGAATCACCCTATATGCCAGGCCATCTTTAATGAAAGTGGCACATCCTCCTCCATTTACACTGTTAATTCTATCCTGTCTGATTGAACTATATCCTGGAATAACAAAATCTAAGCGAGGTTGAAGCCATGTCTCCTGTACATACACTACCTCTGGAACAACTTCTAGTTCGTAAAGATGCTTCTTGAGTTCTTGTCCGTTTGCGAAAAAGACTCCTCGCATTCCACTGTAGTATGTGTAGTACCATAATTAAGATCTTAAGTTTCAACATGTGCATTCTCCCCAGTTTCTGTCATGGCTCCCTCTGGGCCATTATCTGCTACAGCTGCACGCACACCTGCTCCCAATCTCCCATGGGCTTTATAGCCTGCTCTGCCTGAGATCCGGCATGGAGCCGTCTGTCATTCTACCTACAGAATACGTCTCTCGTCAGCAGCCAACTTCCTGGTCTCTTCATCCCAGACCTGAATCGTCTCCTTGCTTCAAGTAAGCCTGTTTTCTACTCACCTTGTTAGTTGTCTTCCCCTTTGCACAGGTGGATTCCTCCGGCAGCGGAATCTCCTCCTCTTGGCGGCGGTACGAGCCTCCATCGCTCCAACAGGGCCACCTGTCCAATCCTGGCGTGGGCCGAGAATGCTGTCTCCCTGGCCACAGCCCCTGGGCCAACCTGAGCATCCGACTTCCATCTGCAAAGTAAGCTCCAGTCATTACCACGCTCTGTTATTGGTGGACTGTGCTAACTTCTGTGCTCTGTGTCATTATAGGGTTGCCAGGCTGAACGGCGTTCTGCTCTCCCCCGGTCACGACATCATCACTATTCCTCACCTCCTCATACACTGCACATACAACACATACACGCACTCACACACTCACTTGGAATAAATAAAAGATAATTGTATTCACTTGAGTCTGAACGTGTGTTCCCTGGGTCCGATAATTATGTCAGTTTCAGCTGTCAATAAAACATGAATCTGGTCGGTTTTGATATCTTTCACATCAAGGAATCTTCCTGCTGCTTCCACAATGGTTTTGATGCTGTCACTTTTCTTCTTTAGCTGTGCGGCAACATTAATGGTGTGGCAGATAAAAGCTACAAAGCTTGTCCTTTTAACTATCAATGTGTCATCTATTTTGCATTTGTGATCACAAAAATTCCTTACAGCGGCATGATCTTGTGTTTGTGTGGGATTTCTTGATGGTTGTGCTTCCCTTTGAACTGAACTTCTTTGAGATAGGCCTGTTGCGTTTCTGACCATTCCTGCCTCTCTGTCTTTAGAGCTTCCGTATATGAGATTTTCTTACTTATTCTGATTTCCTGGGCTTGTCTAGCTTCCCTCTGCACAACACATCCTCCATATGCAGCACTGTGGTCACCCCCACAGTTGCAACACTTTACTTTAGCATCCTTTTCACATTTACCATATTCATGCTCCCCTCCACATCTAGCACATCTTAACTTTCCCTTACATTGCTGAGCAGTGTGACCCATCCTTTGACATTTGTAGCACCTGAGTGGCTTTGGGACATATTCTCTGACACTGTAATACAGGTATCCTATTTGAACTGATTTAGGGAGTGTTTCCTCAAGCTGAATCATTACAGACAGTGTATCCTTCAGTGAACCTTCTCTTTTACTCTTTAGCCTTTTCACATACTTCACCTTTCCTCCTTGGATCTCGTTTTTCACTTCTTCCATAGACATGCTCAAAGGGACACCTGATATAACTCCCCTCAAGTTTGCTGTTGTGCCAGGAACATGAGCCTTTATTTGTTCTCCTTTTAGACATGTCATTGCCAGTATTTTCTCTTGCTGCTATTTACTTGATGCATGTACTAACAGCCAGCTATTATTCAAGAATTTTGCAAACTTAACTCTCCCGATTTCTTAACAGGGTGATAGTGCCCCCCACCCTGATTGAACTCAATGACAACCTTACACTCATTTCCTACATCATCAAACTGCCATCCATGTTGGCAAGTTCGTGTTTTCTTAGCATTGTTACTTCTACCCCTGTCACTCTCATCTGACCAACTTCTAGCTCTTGCTTTTCTTTCTGCCCCCCTAGCTGCTCTTTTCTGCCTTGCAGACCTGGCTACCATCCACTCCATCTCATTTTTATCGAGCCCTTCAGAGCTAGATGCCATAATATTACAGTCAGAGTACAGTTTATGCTATCCGCCACAAACAAATCACTCCTACCGCCAACCAAACACAGATGTAAATGCAGTCTCAACCTTCCACCTGTCGAAGTCCTTCCACCGCCTTCATTGTTTGACCACTAAGCTTGGAATCCTGTGTGTCTTCTTTCTTCTTCCCACTATCTTACAGGTGCATTACTGCCACACACTCTGCTTTGCAGATTCTTTTATACCCTTCTTCTGACTAATACCTTTGAAAAATGAGATTCCTCTGATGCTTTGGAAGCTTTCTGCGGACCATGGCTTGTGCTGTAAGATGTCAAGACAAAAATGTCAGGAAAAGCCTCCTAGAGCAGCTGAACTTTATTTGGGGTTAATCAGAGGCACTTTGAATGGTGGTAGGTGTGTGCTGACTCCCATTTAACATGAGTTTGAATGTGATTGGTTAATTCTGAACACAGTCACATCCCCATTTATAACAGAGTGTACATATTTATGCAACCAGGTTATTGTAAGTTTTTATTTTTTTATTTTTCCCCTTAAAAGATTTCAGTTTGTTTTTCAATTGGGTTGTACAGATTATAGGTCACATTAATGGTGGAAAAAGTTTTGAAATGATTTATCTTGGTCTCATTTTTTTTTTTACTTCACAAAAATCTGGTGTTTGAAAGGGGGTGTGTAGACTTTTTATATCCACTATACAATAGTTTGGGTCAAAATACGATAATTTTAAAGTGACACTGATATTTCTTCATTTCCCATCTGGCAACGCAGACTAGTAATTAGATGGCATGACACAAAGTGTAAAAAACAGACAATGCACTAACAGAAACTAACAAAAACACTGGTGTATGATGGATAATGTGGTGGAAAAGTATGCTGATGACCGTCAAAATAGGGTTAGTGTTTATATCTAGGAATATGAGGGTCACAGGTATATTTTATGAAACAAAATTCTTCTTCTTTTAGATTTGATTGGCAGTTGGCAACCAGATTACAGGTGCATTACCGCCACTGACTTGATTATCATTACTCTATATCTTTGTATGAGGAGCTCCCACAAGGAGTCCCGAACATCTCTTTATGAAAAAATACAATTAAATCTTGCTTAAAAATATACTCCCTGCCAATGAAAATGCAACAGTCTAGAAAAGTTTGATAATTTTAATAATTTTTAGAATTTTTTTATGGAAATGGTCAATTAAAGGGTGCAAATTATTTTTAGGCATCTTCAAAACAGAGATCAAGTGAAAGTCTGTACGGCAACAATCGCTTCACTCTATATAATTCAAGAAATGTCTGTGATGATGTGATGATGTGACGATGTGACTCTGTCACGACCATAGGACTCGTTAAAAGATCATAGGATTGCCTATGATGTGCCTTTGATGTCTACATGATGTCTATATGACGTGACGATGTGACTAGGATTCGCTAATAGATCATAGGATCGCCTATGATGTGCCTATGATGTCTACATCATGTCTATATGATGTCATATAGACACCATAGTATAGAGTGATTCAAGAAAATCTGTGTGTGTCTCTGTGTGATCAAAGGCAGGCATCACTCATGATCATAGGACTTGCTATGACATCATCAAAGATCAAAGGCAGGCATCACTCATACTCACGATCATAGGACATCAAAGATCAAAGGCACGCTTCAATCACGATCATACGAGTCGTTATTGCATCATCAAAGGTCAAACGCAGGCATCATATCCATCCATCCATCCATCCATCCATCTTCTTCCACTTAATCCTTTTCGGGTCGTGGCGGGGCTGGAGTCTATCCCAGCATCTTTGGGCGAGAGGCAGGGTGCACCCTGGGATATCATCAAAGATCAAATGCAGACATCATAGGACTCGCTATGCCATCATCAAAGTTCATAGGACTCACTATGACATCATCAAAGATCAAAGGCAGTCATCACTCACGATCATAGGATTCGTTATGACATCATCAAAGTTCATAGGACTCACTACGACACCATGAAAGATCAAAGGCAGGCATCACTGAACAAGTGCTGATGTGTTTGCTTACACCTGCTTTCTACAGGCATGCAGACATATTTGCTTGTACTTTGTTTCTATGGGCATGCACAGGTATGCATGGGCATGCACAGGTATGTACTAGTTTTCAAAACTGAACAAAATAGAAGCACCCTGACTTTCTGAAATCACAAAACATCTGTCTTAAAAACAAAGTTCAGTATGGAATATGGCTTCTATTTGAGTTAAAGCAGGCAGTAATATGCCTCCGCATGGACCTCATGTGGGTTTCTGTGACCCACTAGAGTTGGTGTCTGTGCGTCTGGCATGGGGGTTGCTGGTGGGGGAGGGCATGGCCTTGCCTCCTGGGTGGGGCTGGGCTGCCTTGGGCCCCTGGTGCTGGGGGGGGGGGGGTGATCATCCCCCCTTTGGGCTGGGAACAGGTGTGTGCCGATGGTGTGGGCCGGCCCCAGCTTGTCCCAGCACAACGAGGTCTCACCCTCTGTGGGGCCCATGCGGTGCTCCGGGGGCTGGTGCCTGCGTCTCGAAAGGGGGGGAAGAGGAGTTGCCCCCCATCCTCCATGGCCCATGGGTGTGGGTGTGTATGTGTATGTGGGTGTGCATGTGCGTGTGTATATGTATATGTGTGTGCATGTGTATGTGTGTGTTTGTGTGTGCATGCCTGCGTGTGTGTGTGTGTGTGTGTGTGTGTGTGTGTGTGTGTGCATATGTGTAGGTGTGCGTCAGCATGGGTGTGTGTGGGTTCCCGTGTATATCCAATCCAATCCAACTTTATTTATAAAGCACTTTAAAAATGACAACTGACACAGTACTGTACATCTACGATAAATAAAATACAAAAACATAAAACATAAGAACAATAAAAACAATAAAATACAGCTAAAAAAGTACAAAACAGCACAAACAAAACAGTAGTCATGCTGTAGAGACAATATGAACAAATAAAATCAGTGTCTCAAACTGGGTCAAAAGCCAGAGAATAAAATTATATGTTGTGGTGACCCACCACAATCTACATGGACATTCAACCTTCACACTCAGCTAGGCGGCAGGAAACAGAACAATTTGCATACGGACAGAGAGCCCCTAGGGAACAACCAGAACAATAGACTATTGTTATACATTCCTGGATTAAGGAGAGGAAGTCTGGGCACCAGTTAATCACACGATTGATATGTATTGACTGATATGTATATCAATATGCAAATGCGCCATGCATTCTCTCTTGTCTGTATAAAAGAGCTTACTATACATGCCTCAAGAGAAAGCACACACACGACACACACAGCACAGCGCACAGCGCTACAGTGTGTCTCATGATGATGGAGGAATAAAACTCTGAAACCTTCCAGCTCATCGCAGCTCGCCTGAACTTATTTGTTCCTCCACACTGGTGACCCTTGACGAAGAATGGAACATGAGGCGAACACCCCGGTGATCACCCGGACGGGAAGCCCCAGCACGCGTCATGGTGCGCCCCTCGCCTGATCTTTTGCCTCCACACTGGTGACCTGACGAGGGAGAATGACCGTCTGCTCCCTCTCACCGCGCTGTGGATCCCAGAGTACCAGAGAACGCCTGCACCCTCTTCATCCTCACCGGAGTGCAGCACTGGGACAAAAACGCACCATGAACGGCACGAGTGAACGAAGGAAGCCTGAACGGGGACAATCATCGATGCTGACTGTGTTGATTTCCACCTGGCTCCTCGACTCTGACTAAACTCCGGACAGCGGACCTCCCGCGCACAGAAGCCCTGCACGCACACCGCAGGATTACAAGGACAGCGCAACTGCCAGAGAACTGCACATGCCCGAGAAAAACGGCTGATCACAACCTTCGGAACCTTTAGGGCTGCCCTCTCACTGAAAGCAGCTGTGCAGCCTGCACACAAGACTTTATATGGGTTTCTCAGCCATGGCGCACGACGGGAATTTTGCCGATTGCTTTCCCCGATGACTTTAGGGCTGCTTCCCGCACCTAAAGCCAAACCACTGCACACCCTCACGCAGCTGCAGTTGTTTCACAGCTGCTACGCATCCTCAGGGAATTTGGCCGCTCGCCTTCCCCACATCCTCACTGGATCGAGCCGCGGGAGGAGTCAGATAAAATGTTTTTTTCACAGCCGCTGTGGATCTCCGCCAGAATTACTGGGAAAGTCCCTCACCATTACGGATCCACACGCAATTTTTGCGTGGCCCAGACACCTTTGACGTCCCGGGCCAGCACTCGCTTACTCCCACCCCCCTCCCCCTCCTCCCGCACAGCGCTTTTCCCTCACCTCACTCCCTAAAGCTGGCCGATCGCCGTCTTGTTCCATTACGCATGAAACACACCGGCCCGTGCGCCCATGATCCACGGCCGTTCAACATGCTGGAACCCAGAACTGGAGCCAAACAATGGGGGGAGGGGGGTCACAACCCCTGCTGAGTGTTCTGGGGGGGAGCCCTGTGGTGACCCAGCACAATCTACTTGGACATTCAACCTTCACACTCAGCTAGGCGGCAGGAAGCAGAACAATTTGCATATGGACAGAGAGCCCCTAGGGGACAAGCAGAACAATGGACTATTGTTATACATCCCTGGATTAAGGAGAGGAAGTCTGGGCGCCAGTTAATCACGCGATTGATATGTATTGACTGATATGTATATCAATATGCAAATGTGCCATGCATTCTCTCTTGTCTATATAAAAGAGCTTACTATACATGCCTCAAGAGAAAGCACACACACGACACACACAGCACACAGCGCTACAGTGTGTCTCATGATGATGGAGGAATAAAACTCTGAAACCTTCCAGCTCGTCGCATCTCGCCTGAACTTATTTGTTTCTCCACAATGTACTATATGTGTGGGTATGGACATGAGTGCATACATGTGTGTGTTAATGTGTGGGTATGTGTGTTGTGTGCAAACATGCAAGGTTGTGTGTGGGTGTAGGTGGACATATGTGATGGTGAGTATGTGTGTGTACACGTAAGGGTGGGCGTGTATGTGTGTATGTATGGGTGCAAGTACCTGTGGGTGGACATGCAGGAGTGGAGGGTGTGTATGTGGAGGGGAAGACTTCACTGGCTGGTGGGGGGTAGGGCAGGCTGTCTTGTGGCCTGGGGGGTGGCAATTCGGGTCCTGCTCTTCCCGGCCATCCTGCCATTGTGTCCTGGGGAAAGGCGCTTTGCCGCCTTGCCTCCGGAATCCATGGTGCCAGGTATGGGTGTGTGTGGGTGCTCGGGGGTGGCCGTTGCCGTAGGTTGGCGGCCGCATTTCCGTTGGGGCTGCAAGCATATGGAGTGCCGTATGGGTCTGGCCCATTATTATTATTATTATTATTATTATTATTATTATTATTATTATTATTATTATGTTTGTGTGTACAAGATGCATGCGAGTAAGTGTGAGTGTGACTGCCCCATCATGCCTGTGGTGCTGGTGAGCAATGGGGTGTGACGCTGGCGGATCCTAGGCTGCACAGCCTAGTGGCACTCGCCCTGGGATGGGATCTGGGGCCTCCAGAGCCAGTTTGGCAGCTGGCTTCGGGGGGGGGGGGGGCTCTCTTTGGGACCATCTCCCTCCCAGTGTTACCTCTCTCCCCCCTTCCCGCAATTCTGGGTGGATCATACATCTTATAGGATACACTTAGGGATTTGGGGTGGGGGTGTGCCATATGATGTCGGTGAAGAGAATCCCTCTGTCTACTGCGCAATGGGGCCACACTCACCTCAATTTTAATAGCACTGTAGACACTGAGGGCTTGGGGGGATTGGAGCCCCGCTGCCCATAGCAGTGGATAGCAGTGCCCTAACACACCTTCCCCACAATTCTAACTGCACTTTGGTAGGTCACACACCTGCACACAATCACACCACACCACTAACACTCACCCATGATAATTCACACATGGGGTGGGGGGGGGTCTTCCCCGACCTCTGCTGCCCTCCTTCTGCCGAGGGCCTGGGGCATGGCTGGTGTCCTGCATGTTATCATCATCCCTGGGCGCTGCCGAATGAACAGGTGCCAGCAAGGGAGTGAGCGAGTCAGAGAGTGAGTAAGCAAGTGAGTAAGTGAGCGTGAGGGAATGATGAGTGGAGCTGGTGGTGGTGGGTTGGATTTGTGTGGTGCTTTATGTGTCAGGTGGCATCTCAGAGCACTTGCAGTGGTCCATTGATCAGTTGCTCTTGGTGGGCATTGGTGGTGGTGGTCTGCTTCTGTGGCCGCAGGCACCCCGGGGCAGGTTGGCGAGGGTGCGGCTGCTGGTCCACGCCAGCAGTCTTCCCGGCCACTGCTGGGTGTTGGTGCGCATTCATGCCCTCTACATCTGTGCCGTGGACGCCCCAAGTGTTAAGGGTGAATGAGTGTGGGTGAGTGTGTGGGAGAGAGCACAAGTGGATGTGAGTGAGTCAGAGCGCAAGTGAGAGTGTGTGTATGGGTGAGCATGGGTGGAGGGAGACGTGGGTGGGTGTGGGTGACTGTGAGGGTGAGTGGGAATGAAATTAAGTGGGTACAGGAGTGGGTGAGAGTGGGTGGGTCTGGGTGTAGGAGTGTGAGTGTGGGATTGTGTGGGGGACAGGGTGAGTGAAGTGAGTGAGTATGTGTGAGTGTGTGAGGGTGTGAGTGGTTGTATGTGAGAGCATGAGGGTGTGAGGGCATAGGAATGGGTGTGTGTGCTGGTCTGGGGGTGCTGGACTGAAGGGGTGGCACCTCCTAGTGCCTGCTGGTACCTCCTGGCCACGTGGCTCCCTTGGGCTGGGGGGGCTGGCCCCCCATGGGGCTTCTGCACCTTGCTGCCACCTTCCTTGGGCGTGGGGGCCTGGGGGGTCCCTGGGTGTGTGTTGGGGATGCTGGGGTGGGCGTGGGCAAGTCTCTTGCCCGAGGGTGGGGGGTGGGGGGTGGGGGGTGGGGGGCTTGGGTTCCAGTGACTGGGGCCCAGGGGGCTGACATTGGCCCTACTGGGGGGCTTGCCGGTCCAGGGGTGGGGGTGAGCCATGCCAGCCGCTTAGCAGCCCAGCCTCCCTCAGCTGTTCTTCCTGGAGTGGGTGCCTGATTGTCCTGGGACTTGTTGGCCTCGGGACATTTGAGCTCTCTGGGGGTTGGTGGCACTGTATTTGCTCAGGGTTTCCTGGGGGGAAGGAGTGTTACTGTGATCTGCCATTCTCTTTGTATGTTTCCTGGCAAACCACTCACACACGCACATTTACTTTGCGCACGCTCTCATACACATGCACACACACATATGTCTCTCCTTCAACACGTGCAGATACCAGACTCATGATGAGACCTTTTCAGAAGAAGAAACAGTTTGTCTTCTGTATGTTTCAGTTGTGTTAGTCTGTTTGTATTCTCTGTTCCTCTCTCTTTTCTTTCTCCCTTTCTTTCCTCACCCTCCTGTCCCCATCTCCCCCTCCTTCCCGTCGGGTCCTTCATGGGTAAAACAATTTAAATAAAGTATTAAAAGTTATTAAAAGAGAAGTTTATAAATAATATACAGTACATATACTGTATATGTGCTGTATAAAGCTCATTTTGGTAAAGTAAATCTGTTTGGCACAATAAGGGAAGCAGATTTCTGTTCTGCTTACCTAGCTGCTTGACAGGACAAGGGGGAAAAAAATGTTCAATATGGAATATGGCGTCCATTTGCGTTAATGCAGGCAGTAATACGCCTCTGCATGGACCTCACGAGCTATCTAATGTTGTCCTGGGGGATATTTAGCCAATCCTCCTGCAATGTCACGACCAGTTTCTGTCCTGCAGCGCCGGTACTCTGGCTGAAATATGTCACCCAAGTTGATCCCACAAGTGTTCAATGGGGGATAAATCTGAAGAATAAGAAGGCCAAGGAAGGACATTAAAGTTCTGTTGCTGCAGGTACTCCCTGGTGACTTGGGCGGCATATGGATGAGCATGACCCTGCTGGAACACAGCCACGTCGTGCTATCATGGACATTTCACAACATAGTGCTAGGCATTTTTGTTCATCTTTATATAGGGAAGATTATCACCCCTTAAAATCAACCATTTTTGACTTTTGAGTACCCAAAACAAACAAGCTCAAAAAGACTACAGAACCAAAGCTCAAAGGCAGTGATTCGTGACAGTGAGACCAACCACGGGAAATGAATTCTAGATTTATTTTGAATTATACAAACATGATTACTCAAGCTCAGATATGATGGACCCAAAAATATTTATACAAAAATTGTGTTGCATTTTCATTGGCAGGGAGCATACTTTTTTCACTGTAATTTTAGTGATTAGCTAAAATGTGCCATTAACTTGTTCCATTTTTAATGAATTGCCAGCCTTGATTGATTGATTGATTGATTGACTAGCAGTATCCAGTATTTGCATAACTATATTTAGATGGAAGCACAATAACTAGCTGTGACAACTGGCAAAAGTTTAATAATCATCAGTCGGTATATGAATCAGTTGATGCTTGGCACCTGAAAATCCCAAAAAACTAAAGCCTAAATAATACTTCACAAATGGTTTCAAATGAGCAGGAACATAACTACCCATATAACAGTGACACAGCATATATTATCTGTGCATGATGAATAGTTTTCTTGACGCAGATGGGCTGGATTAAGGTGGATGGAATAAGAAACCAGCATTCAGTAATTAGATTGCAAGCTGCATTGCATATGCAATGCCTCTGCTGTTCAGAGATGCAAGAACATAACTGTAACTGGGGGTGTGATGTGAACCTTAGAAGGACTGTGTAATTTTTTTTTTATATAAATAAGTTGAAGGCTGTGAACTGCGTGCACAGCTAAGAATTGTCTTTGAAGCTCGGCTGATGCCATGCTGAGCACAGCATGTCGCATTTCACTCCTTTCACCTTCCCAAATACATGTAGGAAGAGCTGGAGGCAGACTCTCAGACATACATGAATCCTTTGTCAGCACAGCATCTGTTTCTGTGTTTTGCGTCTTGCTGGCCGACAGTCTCCTGTTTGCCTTTTTATTGCTGATAAACAGCATGTCAACCTGCTGGAATTGCCTTCTCTGCACCACACCGCCACCTTGGCTTTTCATGTATTACACTCATGCTGAGGTAGGCTGAATTGCCCTTATGATGTTCCCGCACAAACAAATTGTCAAAAACTCCCTCTCGTGTATCCACCCTTTGCATGTGGCAAGGAGACAGTAACCAATGGGGTCTGCCTACAGGGACCAGTAAAAAGTAAAGGCATGAACTATGAAAGATTCATGGGTGTGTATCTAGAGCAAAGCCTTCAGCAAAGCCCCTCGCAGTCTGATACGCTCTCATGGGAAATGGAAGGAGGACAGAACAGGGTGCAGACGCTTGATTTAAATGACTCCATCGTTGTGCTGTAGTATATAAAAACATTACAATACATAAATACAATAATTATTGCTTGAACTGCATTTCAGTATTGTTCAGCAAAGAACAGCATAAGCTACCAGCCACAGGTAGAGATTAGTGTCACGTGGCTCTTTTAAACTTGATGTTCCACCTCTGCTCTGTGTGTCTATTATGCACATAGACTTTGGACAAGGCTTCTATGCAAGAGGCTGCATACATGTTTCATTTTTTGCATCTATTTGCCCCCCATTTAACATATGCGCACAACTATCATCTGCAGTTTCACCCCAGCTCTATAGGAAATGCATATATGCCATCTTACCAATTTGTTCACATATAAAAGACAAGAAAAGCAAGAGCCACACACATTTTAGTAACAACACAAAGGCAAGAAAAATAACTCCCATGTTTACTACTTTTACCGCTAATTGTCTTTTTCTTTCTCTGATCTTGTCACGTTCCTTTTTAATTTGTCTTTTTCTTCCTCTGATCTTGTCACGTTCCTTTTTAATTTGTCTTTTTCTTCTTCCTCTTCGTCTATGTATGCTGTGTCGATGGCACCACCTCTTGAATGGCAGGTTGGATTTTGCACATGCATAATAAGCATGCGCAGGCAACGCAGTCACAAAATTTGGGCAGCATGAGCTCATTTGTGGAGGAACCTACAGTGGTGTGAAAAAGTGATTGCCCCCTTTCTGATTTCTCATTTTTTTGTATGTTTGTCACACTTAAATGTTTCAGATCATCAAACAAATTTAAATATTAAACAAAGATATAAATGAAGGTGTTCATTATTAACGGTAAAAAAAATCCAAACCTACATGGCCCTGTGTGAAAAAGTGATCCCCCCCCCGTTAAAACATAAATTAACCATGGTTTATCACATCGTTGGAAAGCTGAGTTCAATTTTTCTAGCCACACCCAGGGCTGATTACTGCCACACCTGTTCTCAATCAAGAAATCACTTAAATAGGACTTGCCTGACAAAGTGAAGTAGATCAAAAGATCCTCAAAAGTTAGGTATCATGCTGTGATGCAAAGAAATCCAGGAACAAATAAAAAACAAAGTAATTGAGATCTATCAGTCTGGAAAAGGTTATAAAGCCATTTCTAAAGCTTTGGGACTCCAGCAAACCACAGTGAGAGCCATTATTCACAAATGGCGAAAACGTGGAACAGTGGTGAACCTTCCCAGGAGTGGCTGGCCAACCAAAATTACCCCAAGTGTGCAGCGATGACTCATCCAAGAGGTCACAAAAGACCCCACAACGACATCCAAAGAACTGCAGGCCTCCCTTGCCTCAGTTAAGGTCAGTGTTCATGACTCCACCATAAGAAAGAGACTGGGCAAAAATGGCCTGCATGGTAGAGTTCCAAGATGAAAGCCACTGCTGAGCAAAAAGAACACAAAGGCTCATCTCAGTTTTGCCAGAAAACGTCTGATGAGCCCCAAGACTTTTGGGAAAATACTCCGTGGACTGACGAGACAAAAGTTGAACTTTTTGGAAGGTGTGCGTCCCATTACATCTGGTGTAAAAGTAAGACAGCATTTCAGAAAAGGAACATCATACCAACACTAAAACATGGTGGTGGCAGTGTGAAGTTCTGGGTCTGTTTTGCTGCTTCAGGACCTGGAAGACTTGTTGTGGTAAATGGAACCATGAATTCTGCTGTCTACCAAAAAATCCTGAAGGAGAATGTCCAACCATCTGTTCGTGACCTCAAGCTGAATCGCACTTGGGTTCTGCAGCAGGACAATGATCCAAAACACAACAGCAAGACCACCTCTGAATGGCTTAAGAAAAACAAAATGAAGACTTTGGAGTGGCCTAGTCAAAGTCCTGACTTGAATCTGACTGAGATGCTGTCTCATGACCTTAAAACGGCAGCTCATCCTTGAAAACCCTCCAATGTGGCTGAATTACAACAATTATGTGAAGAGCACTGGGCCAATATTCCTCCACAGCACTGTAAAAGGCTCATTGCCAGTAATCGCAAATGCTTAATTGCAGTTGTTGCTGCTAAGGGTGGCCCAACCAGTTATTAGGTTTAGGGGGCAATCACCTTTTCACACAGGGCCATGTAGGTTTGGATTGTTTGGGTTTTTTTTCTTTAATAATAAACACCTTCATTTAAAAATTGCCTTTTGTGTTTGCTTGTGTTATCTTTGTCTAATATTTAAATTTGTTTGATGATCTGAAACGTTTAAGTGTGACAAAATTTAAAAAAAAAAAAAAAGAGAAATCAGGAAGGGGCAAAAACTTTTTCATACCACTGTAGCGTTGACCTCGGGTTCCAATCTATAAAATCATTCTTTGCTGAAGAAAAATTGTTTCAACTCAAAAGTCTGGTC
The DNA here is from genome assembly GCA_020510985.1 of Pholidichthys leucotaenia. Lineage (NCBI taxonomy): Eukaryota > Metazoa > Chordata > Actinopteri > Cichliformes > Pholidichthyidae > Pholidichthys > Pholidichthys leucotaenia. Next base: position 160,543,869 of record CM035838.1, on the reverse strand, counting down.
ATGAACTGCTTCTCTCACCCAAGGACTAGAGCTGTAACACTACCCATCGGCCATAAAGTGGAAGTTAATCCCTTCTCCAGGACTTAGACCTTCTCCCTTTTCTGCTGTCTGGCAAAGCAATGTTTCAAATGACAGATTTATGGTTGATATAATCCAGACTTTGGAGTCAAGATTCCTCATTAACAAACCAGACAGTTTTGCAGTGCCATCTGGTGGACGACACAGGAATATTTAATATTTTTCTCTCTCTCTCTGAAATGGAATCTCTGCAGTTGTGAACAATAAATTAATTCATATTCTTTCTCTCAAGACAGCATCTGCTACTGAATACATGGTTGAACTCTGGAATGGACAATTGTGGTTTCAAATGCTTTAATTGATATGATTTGATATGTGTTGCTTTATTTTCAGGAAGAAATTAATTTTTGCATGCTTACTATCCAAAATTAATTACACTTACAATGTAGAGACATTGTATGTTCCCTTGTTATTGAGTAGAATATCTTAGTCACTAAAGTTTAAGGAATTTATGCTTCATTCAGCAACATATGTGTCTTAAGGGGGGTCTCACTTCTCATATCAAATGTCTCTCCCCCTCCTCTCTCTCTGCTCTTTGGGAGACCATAGTTGGACTTTAACTAACCAATATAGCTCCAGGCTCCCTTGCATTTCCTTTTTTAGGTTGAGTTTATGACTTCTGCTGGAAAAAGAAGCAGTGTAATTGGGCCAGCTCAGGTTTCATGAAAATCAGTGAAATTCTGCCACACCCAAAAAAATCTTCCCTTTGTTCAGTTTGTGGGGTGGTGGTCAAGCTGTAAGGAGCAGACTTCTCTGCCCTTCCTTTTTTTTTCTATCTTCAAGTAGGCCCAGAGCCTCACATGCTCCGCGAAAATTCTTTTTCTTTTCTTTAAAGTTCACTTTTTCCTTATTTTAATCCTTTTCTTTAAAGGTCTGATGACACGATTTTGACTGCATCTAATTTTGCAACACATAATTTCAATATGACGAAATAGGTGGGTCTGTGCAGTTCTAAGTCAAACAGGCTTTATTTCACGTGAAAATCCAACATTTTCATGAGTGCCACGTCGTCACCAATTGTGTCAGTGGCTGGAAACCCCCCCGGCCATGTTGTGAAGTCATCGGGAGAACACAGCGCTTGGCTGCCCATCATACACACAGGATGGAAGCGGTAGAAAACATTGACGATGGTTCCAGCACATGTAGTATGGAATTGGTTTGTGTTGTCCAATCTTCAGACAATTATAGTTCCGAAGAATGGGATGACAATGAAGAATCTGGGGGCATCAGACCTTATAGGTTTGAGCCGTACCAAGCGGACATCGTGCCTAGTGAGTCAGACTCAGAGAGTGACGGTGGTGAGACACACATGGCCAGCCCAGCAGCAGCGACAAACAGACGGTAGGGGAACACCGATTGGTATGCTTTTGTTACAGATATTGCAACAAATTATATGTTCATAAATATAATTTATTTAAATCTGATTTTTCAATAAAATCATAGCAGTGTATTTATAATAAAATTGAAACATCTACCTGATATTGTCAATGCCCCCCCCCCAAAAAAAATAAACAAATCAAAAGATACTATTTTTTTTATTTTTGCAGGTGCCAGTGTGGTCTGTGTGTGAGCATGACAACAGAGGTGGAGAGTATTTGCTGTCAGGAGCAGGACAAGGTGAAGCAGAAAATTCCGGACGGTGCTATAAAGTGTATCACTGGTCATCACAACTTCCCCGTGGTGAGTCTGAACGAAGACGTGTTGGAAGTGGCCTACTTCACCTATAAACATTACGTGAATGTGGATTATGGGAACAATTGGAAGCGATATACAGCTTACAGACAGTTCATCCGATGGTGCTACCACTGCCTTGGTGAGAAAGTCCACGTGCCAATACCTGCCTGTGTCGTTCACAAGATCAGACAGACCTTTCCACTACAAGAGGGACAATATGTTGGTTTTACTTATGCTGACTAACTACCTTTGTTTTCATGGTATTGTTTTTCATTCATTAAATGTTTATCTGACCACAATTGTTGTCAGTTTTTACAAGAAAATAAAATTACTAAATATTTATTGTGTGATACTTGAAAATTTCATAACTGTTGTCATCATTTGGGCGTTGCATGCAATCCTGTATCAATCCTGAGTATCTGAACAAGAGAAAGATTTTTTTTTTTTTTCAGATATAATATAAATATGTTTTTTGGATATTAGAGCATACTCTTGGCCATAGCTTATCATTTTAAAGTTCAATTATCTGTAAAACCCCTTTAGAAATTAAAATTATTCTCTGTTACTGATGGCAATATCCTTAAAAATAATGTATTTCCTATTATTTATGTCTCATGAAAAATACAATGTTGTTTGTTCATCATTATCATCATCATCATAGCAGTCTGTCTGGGGTGACAATGACTGTTTCATTTAGGTCTGATCACATTCCTCCACGCAGCTCTGTAATTTCTCCTTCTGCTGCCAGGAACTCCTGACCTTGTTAACCCGGGCAACGTCCGAGCCGGAATGAGTTGCTCTCTGACTGGCCATTTCATGAAACTGCTTGCAAAGTATTTGAGTTCCGCTAGCTTTTGCTGTTATCATTGTTTATTAACTGCTTTTGTCTTGTATCAACTGGCATGTGATTTTCAACAATAATAATAAAAGCAATAGAAGCAACTGATAGTCCTCATTTTTTCAAGAGTTTGGTCACAAGAAAAACAATACTCATAACTGGTATAGCACACTTGTACTATAACTATCAAAAATATTAAATTAATTATTGTAGCAGGAAAAAGCCCAAATTTGTGGCAATGAATACAATATAGTCAATTGGTGTCACGAACCGGGCCCGTGTTATCCTGTAGATTCGGTTCTCTGTGGCTCAGGCATCGGGTTTATTGTGTATTATCTTTTGAGTTCTTGTTTTTATGTCTGTGTTCCTTTTCTTTTCCATGCCTGTAGCTGCCACTCTGGAGGGCGGTTGTTGGGCAGCCGTTTTGACCCACTTTCAGGTGGGTGCTGTCCAAGATTCACCGGTCCGACCACGCCCCCTCTCTCTTTGACAGTCAGCTGTTCATGTTTTGTGTGCATCATCTGCCGTGTTGTCAGCCAGACAATATTGCCAACACTATCATGACGTGTTAGCCACTCCACACAGCCGTGGTTCTGTGGTGCCCCTTGAAGCGATGTCGGCACTGGGGCGCAACCATGGTTAACACGTCTCCTCTCCATGCGTTCGCTGGGCGATGTTGGCCCCAAACGCCAACTATAACTGTTTCTGTTTATTTTTGTAAGTCTTCACCTTTTTGGGAACTGTTGTCATCATTCTTATGTTCAATACATGTGCTGTGGTGAATCCTGCGCGTAAATCCATTCATCCTTCCCCTCCTCCATGCACTGCGTAAAAGCGCACGAGGAGGCTTATGACAGTTGGAGCTGAAGCGTGTGATGTGGTCTTTCACAGCCTGTTGTTTATCTAAGCCTGTGACACAACGCGAACGCATAGCTGTAAAACTAAAACAGGAAACCAGAGAAACTGCCTGCTACAAAGCTGCTGGCATTCCAGTCAACAACATGGCGTCCGTTCTCTTGCTTATGTCATTTCCAACTCCTTCATTCATTGGGCGGCACCACAGTCCAGTCAGCAGCTATGGTTTTTTGATGATAACTATGTTATGCAGGCGCAGTTGTAAATATTATATTGATCATTGACAATGACTTTTGGGTTTACACAACATGCTAAAAAATGTCAAAATCGTGTCATCAGACCTTTAAATCAACGTGCAAGAAGATTTTGATTTTTTCTAAGCTTAAACCAACTCATTCCAGCCACTATACATCAGAAAAAAACGGATCTGTGGCATGTTTTTGTCCCAATTTCACTTTCTGATCGGACCTTGTACAATAAACAAATTCTGTCTTCAGTGCATAAGAAGGGCCAGCCTGCTGAAGAACCAGCCCCTTTGTGATCTTGGAAGTAGGCCATAACCATGGTAAAGAGCCTGTCCGCCAGTCTTCCAGCAGAACCTATGCCGGTCCAGTTGAAACAGAATCCAATGGACCACCCGCTGCCCACTAGGACACAGTGATTCTGCTTGGCTATGTTGTCTATGTTGAATGTAATTTGTGGCTTGTATATATGGATGTCACCACACTGCAAAACAAATCTACCTACGGGTACAAATAAAGTAACCTGAACCTGAACCTGAACCTGGCTGATGGTCTGTTGTTTAATTTAAACTTAATTATTGAGAATATTCCTGGTATAAGTTCTTTACATTTAATTCCATGCAAACCCCCATCAGAATTTCAAAATGCATTTTGTCCTTTCAATAATTCTGTCATGTGCGTGTGTAATTGTGCACACACAAATGAATTGATGCAAGCCCGAAGTGCAAGTGAAGTAAACGTGTTTATTAACAAAGGGAAAATAACACACAAAAGTGTCCATGAAACTGTCCAAAATGAGTAATAATAGGGAGATGATCGGCTACAAACTCAGATGGCAAGCCCCACGCGCTCCAAGGGCAGAACTGGGCAGTGGAAAGAAAGGGCTGAAAATAATAAAAAGGAAGACTTACATAAATGTCGGAGCGGAACGGGCTCTGGAAACAACGACACTTAAAAATCCAAAAGGAGGAGAAACCACTCTTGAATGAGCAAGGACATCCCATGTACACTGATGCTGATACACTGAGTGATTCCACTGCTACACAGTAATACCCCCAAAGACTAATGAGCGGCGAGTGGAAACAGGTGCGCAGCAACAGCTGGTGAGTGGATGAATGAGAATGTGTGTGTGTGTGTGTGTGTGTGTGTGTGTGTGTGTGTGTGTGTGTGTGTGTGTGTGTGTGTTGGCATGTATGTGTGTGCGTAAGTAATTGAGAATGAATACAGGTGTGAGTGAATGCATGTGTATTCACATGCATATTCTTTTTTTCGATCCAAGATGGCGCCCACAGTGGCCGCCATGGTGCTTCGCTGCCCTTTAATTTGTTTGTTTCTGTTCATCAGTTGTGTGTCTGCCTGCTCTTATACCCGAGAAGACCTTCTAAATATCAGGTCTTTCACTCCCACGGACCTTCTCCCAGTTTTTTTGGCTCCTGCCGCCGATCTGGTCCACTTTCTAGCCCAAAAAGTGAGACGGCGGAAGAGAGGAAAACGTGCTGGAGCTCTCGAACGGCTTCGGAAGAGGGGCACGCGCATAGTTTTGCTTGGAATATTTCTGACCAATACCAACTCTCTCTCTAACAAGGTAGACGAACTGAGACTGCTGATGCGATTTAAGGACCTCGCTAATTCGTCCGCCCTCTGTTTTACTGAGACTTGGCTTAATGATTCTACTCCGGACAGCACGATCAGCCTTGAGGGATTTCAGCTGTTTCGTGCTGATCGCGTCACAGAGCTCTCCGGTAAGTCTAAAGGAGGAGGAGTCTGCTTTTACATTAACAGCAGCTGGTGCTCTGATGTAACCGTGATTTCCCGGCACTGTTCTCCCGACCTAGAATTTCTCTCCATTAACTGCAAGCCATTTTATTCCCCGCGGGAGTTTGCTTCATTCATATTGATCGCTGTGTAGGCCCCTCCTGACGCGGACGCGCGCGTGGCTCAGCACGCACTCGCAGATCACATCCAACATGCGGAGCGGACTTTCCCGGACTCCCTGGTTATTGTGGTTGGTGACTTTAACCAGAGCAATCTGAGTCACGAGCTCCCCCGATACAAACAGTTTATTAAATGTCCAACCAGAGGTGAGAACACACTAGATCACTGTTACACCACAGTGAAGGACGCATATCGCGCTGTTCCCCGCGCTGCGCTCGGATTATCTGATCACGTGATGGTCCACCTCATTCCCACATACAGACAGAGACTGAAGCTCACTAAACCTGTTGTGACCACCAGGAAGAAATGGACCAGTGAAGCTGAGGAGAATCTGGAAACGTGCATGGAAATAACTGACTGGGGCATGTTTAAAGGAGCCACACATGATCTTAACGAGTACACAGACACTGTGAACTCATACATCAACTTTTGTGAGGAGAACATTCTTCCATCGTGCACCAGAGTGAGATACTCTAATGATAAGCCCTGGTTCACTGCCAAGCTCAGACAGATCAGGAAGGAGAAGGAAGCAGCGTTGGAAAGTGGAGACAGGGACTGCTACAGAGAGGTCAAATATCGGTTTAACAGAGAGCTGAGGAGAGCTAAATCTGTGTATTCTGAGAGACTCCAGCAGCAGTTCACTGCTAATGACTTGGCTTCTGTGTGGAGAGGACTGAGGCAAATCACCAACTATCGGCCTCAGGCTTCTAAAGGTCAGGATGACAAAGCCCTTTGTCAAAAACTGTCCCAACATTACGCCCGTTTTGACACCTCGTCAACTGTGTCCAACTCCCCCCCTCCCCCCAGCTCCACTGCCTCCTTGGCCGCTAATTTATCAAAAGCGGTCCCCCCCTCCTCCTCCTCCCCCCCTGCCCTTGTCATCAGTGTGCAGGACGTGCACAGACAGTTCTCCAGACTGAACCCACACAAGGCCCCCGGTCCAGACGGTGTGTCTCCCTCCACCCTGAGACACTGTGCGAAAGAGCTGGCTCCTGTCTTCACAGACATTTTTAACACCTCCCTTAAGCAATGCCACGTGCCGACCTGCCTCAAATCCTCCACCATCATCCCTGTCCCCAAGAAGCCACGGATTACTGGACTTAACGACTACAGACCTGTAGCGCTCACCTCTGTAGTCATGAAGTCCTTTGAGTCGCCTGGTCCTGTCCCACCTCAAGTCCATCACCACTCCCCTCCTGGACCCGCTGCAGTTTGCCTACCGAGCCAACAGGTCTGTGGACGACGCAGTCAACCTGGCCCTCCACTCCATCCTGCAGCACCTGGACTCCCCGAGAACCTACGCCAGGATCCTGTTTGTGGACTTCAGCTCTGCATTCAACACCATCCGCCCCGCTCTGCTCCAGGACAAGCTGTTCCTGCTCGGCGTGCCTGACTCCCTCTGCAGGTGGATCACCGACTTCCTGACGGACCGGAGGCAGCATGTGCGGCTGGGGAAGTCTGTCTCAGACTCTGTTAGCATCAGCATCGGATCACCCCAGGGCTGTGTACTTTCCCCCCTACTCTTCTCCCTTTATACCAACTCCTGCAACTCCAACCACCAGTCTGTTAAGTTGATCAAGTTTGCGGACGACACCACCCTCATCGGGCTCATCTCCAACGGCGACGAGTCCGTCTACAGGAGAGAGGTGGCCCAGCTGGTGTCCTGGTGCAGCCACAACAACCTGCAGCTGAACGCTCTGAAGACAGCGGAGATGATTGTGGACTTCAGGAAAGTCACAACCCCCCTGCCCCCCCTCACCATCACAGGCTCTCCCATCACCATTGCAGATTCCTTCCGCTTCTTGGGCACCACCATCACCCGGGACCTCAAGTGGGAGCCAACCATCAGCTCCCTCATCAAAAAGGCCCAGCAGAGGATATTCTTTCTGCGGCAGCTGAGGAAGCTCAAGCTACCCACCAAGATGTTAGTGCAGTTCTACACGGCCATCATCGAGTCCATCCTCACCTCCTCCATAATCGTGTGGTACGCAGGAGCTACTGCGAGGGACAGACTAAGGCTGCAGCGTGTCGTGCGCACTGCTGAGAAGGTGATCGGCTGCAAGCTCCCATCTCTCCAGGACCTGTACATCTCCAGGACCCGGAGGCGTGCAGGCCGGATCATAGCCGATCCCTCACACCCTGGTCACGTACTGTTTGCCCCCCTCCCCTCAGGTAGAAGACTTCGGTCCATTCAGACTAAAACCTCCCGGCACATGAACAGCTTTTTCCCCTCTGCCATCAGACTGCTGAACATTAAGTGACTTATTGACTCTTGTGCACTATATACAGCAGCTCAACCAGACTCATGTCATTCATCACTGTTTTTCTGTTGCATTATTGACTGCACATCATCTGCTACTTGCTAATTTATTTAAAACTGCTGTGACTAGTATTACTCATTATTATTATTATTATTATTATTATTATTATTATTATTATTATTATTATTATTATTATTATTATTATTATACACTTATTGCATGGTTTTAGTATTTAATTTATTTTTTTTTAGTTTATCTCTTTATCTTATCATGTTTTAATGTTGTAGCATTGCACCGAGACAAATTCCTAGTTTGTGTACTACATGAACAATGGCAATAAATCTGATTCTGATTCTGATTCTGATTCTGTATGTGTGGAAACACCAGAGATAATGGCAAACAGCTGGTATGTGAGAGGATGAGTGAGAATTTGTGTGTATGTGTGGAAACAAGAGATGATGGCAAACCGCTGGTGAGTGCCTAGCAAAGAGGGAGAGAGAAGGGGGCGTGGCTGTAGACTGGCAGAGAGCCAGGCTCAGAGGCTCTATTAACCTGCCAGCTGGAAATAATTAACAACAATCAGGACCTACAGCCACAGATCAAGGGCAGGGTTGGAGACGTCCCAGCTCATGGCAGAGCCCCCTCCTAAGTGGTGGATTCCAGACACCCACCATACCATCAAAACAAAAAAGAAAATCTGCCCCCTGCACCCCCACCCCCCAGAACCCCTCACAACTAACCAGGGTGGGAGGTGGGGGAAAACAGGTCAGGTGGGAATTAACAAATGAGAAATAATACAACAATACCACATAAGGAAAAACAAACACTCCCAACCCTGAACAAAAACTAAGCCCCCCCCCCCCCCAAGACCCAAGAGTCCCGAAGTTCAGGGGGCCGACCAGAGTCCAAGGTCCAGCAGGCGGCCCGTAGAATAGTGTCAGGCAGCCTGCCACGGCAAACGAGCCACCCGGCTAGCGAATCCAGTCCTTCAGGCGGCCGGCCCACATGGTTAAGCCACCAGGACCGGAGGGACAGACGAGGTGGTGGCCTACCCACTGGGAGGTGGGTAGGCCAGACAGAGGAAGGGGGACCCCTGCAGTTACTGGTGGCGGAGAAAGATGGACCATGACGGTGCCCAGCAGAAGAAGGGGAAACACCCATAAGGCCTCAAGAAGGGGAGAGGAGACCCTGGTGTCCTCAGACTGGCTGGCTACACCCTCGGTGGTCCTGGCGTGGGACTGGAGCTTGGTCGCACCTGCGGTGGACCCGGGCAGGGCCATGGCTGTACCCGCGGTGGTCCTGGCCCGGGACAACATTGCACCAGCGGTGGCCCTGGCCTGGGACCTCATTGCTCCCGTGGTGAGCCCCGACTGGGCCAGTATTGCACCCCTGGAGGAATTTGGCCTGACCCCTGCTGCACCCACGGTGGACCCCGACCGAGCCATGGTTGCACCCACGATGGGGCCCAGCTGGGCCCCTGCTGCACCCGCGGTGGGACCCAGCTGGGCCACTGCTGACCCCAATACTGACTTGACTATGGGCCAGCCGACCTGCGTGAGTACCCGAGGCAGGAAGTGGTCGACCACGGGCACCCTGGGCTGGAGCTGTGTACCCACAGCGAGCTCCTCGGCAGGGGCGGCAGGACCCATGGTGACCTCCATGGGAGCGGCAGCAGCAACGATGACCTCCCGCAGTGAGCCTTGATCCACGGACTCGTCCAGTGCTGATGGACTCTCTCCGGCGACCCTGGAAGAGGACTTGGACATAGAGCAAAAGGGATCAGGGTTGTCGGCAGTGGCAGAGCCCAGCAAGGCGAGCTCAGGTGCAGCAGTTGGCTGCACCTGGCTCTCCTTACCAAGATCTAGGCAAAAATGCTCTATAAAGAAGAAAAACAAAGGAGAGCACTTGCCTTAGCTCAAGCTCCACCGCCATCCAGGATTCCAACGATCTGGGCAATGGGCTCAAGGGCTCGGCCTCCTGGAGGTTCAGCTTCAGTCCTGACTCTGCTGCGGCAGCGTCCGCAGCAGGCGTGATGGTCTCTGCAGTCTTTGTGGTCCCAGCCGTTGTAACCCATGCTAGTGACTCCTCCGGCGTGGCGGCTGGGGTCTGGCTCACCATTGCTACAGGGGAACAATCCTCCTGGACCTCTGACTACTCCTGGTCCTGGTGGTACAGTTCCAGCACTGACATGCACTCGGAGGAAACAGGAGAGAGCAGGGAGAGGGCTGGTGAGCAGTTCAAAGCTGCAGCAGGTGGAGTGATCTCTGGGGACTGCACACCCAGAGACCCTCTACCAGGGATCAGGCAAGAATTTTCAACAATTTTAGAAACACGGGAGGAGATTACTTGCCTGTTCTTCTGGTTAGTGATGTTTACTGCTGCAGCTGGCGAGGCAACATCCCTCTCGGAAACTGTGATGGCCCTGGACTCCTCTGTAGGCTGTAGAGAAGTCTCCAAAACCAGTTCTATATCACAGTCTTTGCTGTGCAGATCCTGGCTGCAGATGATGTCAAATGAGCAAGTAGGCAGCACTCCAAGTACAGGAAGTAGAGCTTATTTTACAGTGGCGGTAAGTTGTGGCATGCCATCCCTCTTTACAGTCTATGATTGACTCTGAAACATAACAGGCCATTATCCTATATTCTACAAGAGTCCATTACTGGGTTTTCACCAAACTTTTTTTTTTGCATTTTTAACACTGAAGGACAGTAAATACATAGTGAATTATAAATCTGAATTCTTCTGGTAATATTAAGTAAAATACATGGTGCATTGGGATTTAATGATTCTTCTGAAACACTAAAGTAGATTCATTTCAATGACAACTATAATTTTGTGTTTGTTGAGTTTGAAGCACATCATCAACTCTACAGACGAACAAAGACGACGTTAACAAAGTGTCTTTTTTTTTTTGCTCTTTCATTTTTCCTAAAATAGTCAAGAAGCTTTGAACACCTGTCACTTTAATTACGATATTTTTTCACTTAGGATGGAGAAAGGATACATTTGTGATAATTACAGCTGTAGTGCTTTAATTTGAATGGATTTTTTTTTCTCTGTATGTCTCTGTGTACAGCAACCAACTGCCCAACAAAATAACTGTCTATTGGCTGTCTATGCAGTAATGACAGCCGACTCACAAAAACCAACATGCATGCAAAAAATATTTTCTTGAAAACTACACTTTGAAGACTTATTTATCACTCATCAAAGATTTTCATCAACCAGTTAAAATAGATCTGATATTATATTCACGGTTGCCTGTTTCCTGTAATAGAAAAAGAGTGAAAAGTTTTGGGGGTTTTTCCCTACAGTATACAACTAATTTTACTGTTCAAAAAGTGGCCAAAACACATGTTTAATTGAAATAGCAAATAATGCTTATCTTCATTAAAATCACATATACTATAAAAAAAAAAAAATCATAAGAATACTCTCCCAATACCTTCCCCCCCACACACACAAATCCCCATATACCCACCAACAGAGACATGCATACCACACCAAGAAAGAAAATAAGAGCATTTTACAACTATTTTAGGGAAAAAAGAGAATTTTCATATTTTATTATAAAGCCATATCATGTCATGACTGATTCCATCTGGTGACTAAGGGTGTTTTCACACCTAAAAGTTTGGAGCAAGGTTCATCTTTTTCTTCCATTGTCTACATTTAGTCTGGTTAGGTTTAGTTTCACACTGCTCCTTTTCTTAGTAAACTAAACAACTTTATGTGATGCTCATACAGTATGTCTTGTTGTCATGACGACATTTGTGTTGTCAGCACAGACTGGGAGTTCAACCATGCTACTCACCCTCCAAGGTGTTTTCTGCAGCTCTGGGCATATCAGTAACTGCACTTTAAGTTTAAACTGGAGAAGCCTCCATCACAGTAAGAAGTAAACTAGTTTAGTGAGGCTAGAATATTATCCAGAATATTATAAAGAAATTTATCATCCTCATCGGTCGTAATGCTTGTGATGGTCGTGACTATTTATGCCAGTAATGGGCCATATATCAATTAAAATTAGGCTCCTATCATGGCTCATATTTCCTCTTGTTGGCTGCCATAACTTCCAGTGTTTGGTCTGCAAGTCTTAATATTTCTGAAAATTGCTTTCACACTCTATACCAGTGTTTTTCTACCTGGGTGCCACAGAACTCTGGGTTGCCATGAAAGCTCATTCAGGGTGCTGTGGGAAATTGTCTAATTTTACGTAATTGGTCCAAAATTTGCAAATAATTTGCCTTTGTTGTGCGTTGGTGCCTGTAGTGGCTCTTTCATGTCCATGGGTGGCAGTATGAAGGCCCTGTCACACCTAGATGATTTAGGCAGCGTTTGCCAAATGTATAGAAAATTTGGAGAACACACTGGCGTACGTGGAATCAGTTATGAGTAAGTCTTGTATAAGTTAAGAGCACGCTGAAGCACGCTGGTATACGGCATTGTATGCCAAGCTCCTCTGAAAAATGTCAGCATGCCGACATATCCAGCGTATGGCTGTAACGTCTTGCATACATGGAGCATAAGCTGTTGGGAAGTTATGTGTTCGTTTGCACACGTTACTTGTAAGCAACTCATAAGTTAATCATAAGTCGAAATACGTCGAGGTAAATGTCTAGCATACCCAAAACTTATTTCTAACATATGAGTAATGCTCGTTGAGCCTATGTGTAACTTACTGAATGGGTTTCTAACTTACAGCTACCGTATAATGGCGTATTGGCAGTGTTGGTTTACAGGAGGAACCCAGATAAACTGATTTTCTTTTTCTATTCAGACAAAGTAAAGAGATCTTTCATACCTTGACATGTTTTGACTGTGATGGTCTCTGTGTAGACTAGATGACACCTTTACTAATTAAGAGCTGACTTGATCCACTTGCCCTCTGTTCTGATCAGCTCAGCTGGTGCCTGCAGCACATACACACTTACACACACACACACACACACACACACACACACACACACAGAGCTACACACACGTACTTGTTCATGTAACGGGACCTGTCGGGGACGCGTCAAAGGATATTATGAAGATCCAAATTGCTGTTTAGCCCGCCTTGTCATGTTTTTACCTTTGACTGCGGTCTGTAGCATCAGCTGTCCAGTGCTGTTCTGATAGATATCCCAAAATGTCAGAACACCGGAGGAGGTGGATCCAATCAGCTGATCGCCAGAAATGCAGAGCTCAGCTGTTTTCCATGATAAATCACACTTTGCTCTCCCTTGGCTGCTGCTCTCTGATGTTTTTTGGGTTCACACTGGCAAAAGCACATTCTATGCATTATCTTGTTTTTTTTCCTACTTTATTGACAATAAACTTTATCACCATCAGTTTGCGTGCCTTTGAGCCAGGTTGTGACAAATGTCATCTGACGTTCGTGACGTGTCACATCAGCTGTTTTAGACCTGACCGACCTGACAGATTTGATAACTCTGCGATGGTCTTTGGAGAGGAGAATCATCTCGGTTGAACAGAGATTATCTTTCGCACACCTAGGATTCATGGATCTAGAGACAATTGCAGTTTGGCATGACCACGCTATGCAGAAGTTAGAATAAGATATGCACAAGTTATGCAGAAGTTAGACTATGGTTGGGCATAAGTTGTGAAAGCTGACAACACATTAAGCATTCATTGGTTTAAGTTATTTATAAGTTATCTAAATGTTTTATATAAGTTACTAATACGTTATGTATACATCAGACTCATGGATGCGCAATGCATATGGCCAAAAGTGAAAATTTCAATGTATTCCAGCGTTTGAGACCAATCTTTATACATTTGGCAAATGCTGCCTAAATCGTCAAGGTGTGACAGGGCCTTGAAAACAATCTTTCTTCCTCTTCTTCTTCTTCTTGATGAAAAATTCACCCTGCACAGAGGCGAGGTTGGTTTCATAACTTCTGCACATTCCATGGAATTCCCCCTCAAAAAAAGCTGTGAGTTCATGTGTGAGTTCACAACATTATCTGGAGGGGCACACAGCTGGGAAAATCTCATGATCTCTTCTGGAAACTGCATCTTGATGTCGGCTGTTTTCAGCACTAAACAAGTGATGGATAAAACTGTCACAGTGCTTCGCCAGTCTGCCCATCCGTTTCTGGTAAGTCTAATTTTCAAACTAATTTAGTCTCCTGGTAATGGTGGAATGTCAATACTGATTTGTATGAAACAGCTCCACGTTTCACACTGAGTATAGACAAATTACAAAGTACTGTAAGTGCAGCAGGACCGCTCGTGGCTGAGTTTCCTGATGGCTGCAAAGTTTGGAAGAATAAATAGAAAACTGAATTCCAAAGCTCCAGTTTGGGAGCATTTTGGACTGCAGCCAAATGAGCAAGACGAGGCGAGTAATGTCAACGTGCCAGTATGTGACCTATATTTGAAAAAAAAAGTTCTAATGAAAACTAAAAAATGCATTAAAAACATAACCTTCCCATTATATTTTTCCAAGTGGGGACAAAACTGCACTCAGACATACAGAGCCTTTGACTAATAATGCAGATACAGTGTGGAAAATAAGTATTGAACACGTCAACATTTTTCTCATTAAACATATTTCTGATGGAGCCATTGACCTGAGATTTTCACCAGATATCAGTAACAACCCAAGTAATCCATACATATAAATAAATCAAGGCAACTGTGTTCACAAAACAAGTTATATTTGATAAAAGTGGTATGACACAGGGAATAAGTATTGAACACCATTGGTGAAATTCAATAAATATTTAGTAGAAAAGCCTTTGTTGGTAATAACAGCTTCCAGACATCTCCTGTATGGAGAAACTAGGCACAGGCATTGCTCAGCAATGATTTCATCCCATTCTTCCACACAAACTGGCTTCAAATTGTGTAGGTTCCGTGGGTGTTTTCTATGAAATCTGATCTTCAGTTTGTTCATAGATTTTCAATTGGATTCAGGTTAGGTGACTGACTGGCCCATTCTAGCAGCTTTATTTTCCTTCTCTGGAGCCAGTTGAGAGTTTATTTTCTGTGTGTTTGGGATCATTGTCTTGCTGAAATGTCCACCCTTGTTTCATTTTCAGCATCCTGGCAGACTGCAGAAGCTTCTTATCAAAGATGTCTCTGTACGTTTGTCCATTCAGCTTTCCTTCAATTATATGAAGTCTGCCTGTACCATGTGCTGAAAAAAAAAAAACCATACCATGATGCTCCCACCTCCAAACTTCACTATTGGTATAGTGTTTTGAGGCTGATGTACAGTGCCATTTCTCCTCCAAACATATATAAATACCCAGTATTTTAATGGCTTGCCCAAATGTTATGCAGCAAACTTAATTTTTTTTTTTTTTTACTTATTTTGTACCCGTAGGTAGATTTGTTCTGCAGTCTGGTAACAAGCCACCAGCTGCCGGTCACTGCGTGCGCAAGCGCCCCTTAACTCCCTAACCTGCATGTTTTTGGCATGTGGGAGGAAACCAGAGAAATCCCGGAGTAAACCCACGCAAACACGGGGAGAACATGCAAACTCCACACAGATCACTGTTGGCCGGGGGCAGGGATCGAACCCACGATCTCATGATCCCCACGATCCCCCGGCCGAGGGTAAACTGTGCTGCCGCGGTGCTAACCACTGCGCCATGCACTTTTTCTTCAGCAATGGATTCTTGTGAGGTGAGCAGGCATACAGCCCATGTCGGGTGAATGCATAACTTATTGTTTTCTTTGAAACAGTGGTACCTACTAACTCCAGGTCTTTCTGCAGCTCTCCACGAGTGGTCTTTGGCTCTTGGATAACAATTCTGATAATTCTTTTGACTCATCTATCAGAAATCTTGCAAGGAGCTCCTGGTCATGGCCGGTTTATGGAAAAACGATGTTCTTTCCACTTCCGAATGATGGCTCCAACAGTGCTCACTGGAACATTCAGCAGTTTAGAAATGTACCTGTAACCAATGCCATCATTATGTTTTGCAACAATAAGGTTACAAAGGTGTAAAGAGAGTTCTTTCCTTCAACCCATCATCAGTTCTTTGTGGTGCGACAATCTGATATTCACAGACCTTTTAAAAGGCTATCATTCAGGACTTAACTAGCTGAAATTAATTTGCACTGATGGGGGATGGGATGGCTTCCTAAATTCTGATGGATTTCAGCTGGTTTCTTGGCTTTCTATGCCTTCTTGCACCTCTTTTTCTTCATGTGTTCAATACTTTTTCCCTGTGTCATTTCACTTTATCAAATATAGCTTGCTTTATAACACAGTTGCCTGATTTACAGACGTGGACAAAATTGTTGGTACCCCTCTGTTAATGAAAGAAAAACCCACAATGGTCACAGAAATAACTTGAATCTGACAAAAGTGGTAATAAATGAAAATTCTATGAAAATTAACCAATGAAAATCAGACAATGCTTTTGAATTGTGGTTCAACAGAATTATTTTAAAAAAACAAACTCATGAAACGGGCCTGGACAAAAATGATGGTACCCTTAACTTAATATTTTGGTGCACAACCTTTTGAGCCAATCACTGCAATCAAACGATTTCTGTAACTGTCAGTGAGACTTCTGCACCTCTCAGCAGGTATTCTGGCCCACTCCTCATGAGCAAACTGCTCCACTTGTCTCAGGTTTGAAGGGTGCCTTCTCCAGACGGTATGTTGCAGCTCCTTACACAGATGTTCAATAGGATTTAGATCAGGGCTCATAGAAGGCCACTTTAGAATAGTCTAATGTTTCACTCTTAGCCATTCTTGGGTGTTTTTAGCTGTTTGTTTTGGGTCATTATCCTGTTGCAAGACCCATGACCTGCGACTGAGAATAAGCTGTCTGACACTGGGCAGCACATTTCTCTCTAGAATACCTTGATAGTCTTGAGATTTCATTGTACCCTGCACAGATTCAAGACACCCTGTGCCAGATGCAGCGAAGCAGCCCCAGAACATAACAGAACCTCCTCCATGTTTCACAGTAGGGACAGTGTTCTTTTCTTGGTATGCGTAACAGACCATGGGTCACCAGTGACCTGAAAGCACTTCTGAACAAAAAGAAGAGAGCTTTTAGGGCTGGAGACAAGGAGAAGCTGAGGGGAGTGCAGCATGAGCTGAGAGAGATGCTGAGGAGGTGCAAGGACAATTATAGGAGGAAGTTGGAAGAGAAACTCAGGCAAAATAACACTAAAGATGTGTGGGAGGGAATGAAACAAATCACTGTGTACAAGGGAAGAGTCAGGCAGCCATCTGGGAGCCAGGAGAGAGCTGAGGAACTGAATCTGTTCTTTAATAGGTTCAACTCACAGTCTGTCACCCAAGCAACACAACCAGACCCCCACACACCCCTCCTTACCCACGCTCCCGTGCAGAACTTTTCTCCATCTCCCTCCTCCTCCTCCTCAGGGGGCACCAGGACCCTCCCTCACTTCACGGTGACTACAGATCAGGTGGAGAAACAGCTGGAGAGACTCCGTCAGTGGAAGGCTTCGGGCCCTGATGGCATCTCCGCTAGGATCCTGAGGACCTGTGCCAACCAACTAGCTCCAGTGCTGAAACACCTGTACAACCTGAGCCTGAGTCTGGAGAGAGTACCGGTGCTGTGGAAGACATCCTGCCTGGTTCCTGTCCCCAAGAAGTCATCACCATCGGATCTGAATGACTACCTACCAGTTGCCCTCACATCTCATGTGATGAAGGTCCTGGAGAGACTGGTCTTAGCCCACCTGAGGCCACAGGTGGAGACGTGGCTGGACCCTTTGCAGTTTGCATATCAGCCCCATTTAGGAGTTGAAGATGCTGTCATCTACCTGCTGCAATGAGCCCATCAGCACCTAGATGGTGGAGGAGATACTGTGAGAATCACTTTTTTTGATTTCTCCAGTGCCTTTAACACCATCCAGCCACTGCTGCTGGGCGAGAAGCTGCGGGGGATGGGGGTTGACAGCTCTGTGATCTCCTGGATTACCGACTACCTGACAGGCAGACCACAGTTTGTCAGGCTGGGCAGTGTCTTGTCTGGAGTGGTGGCTAGTGATACGGGAGCTCCACAGGGGACTGTGCTCTCTCCTTTTCTTTTTACCTTATACACCACGGACTTTCAGTACAACACTGAGTCATGTCACCTGCAAAAATTCTCTGATGACTCAGCTGTTGTGGGGTGTATAAGAGGAGGAGAGGAGGGGGAGTACAAGGCACTGGTAGACAGATTTGTGGAGTGGACGGAACAGAATCACCTGAGGTTGAATGTCAGCAAGACCAGGGAGATGGTGATTGACTTCAGGAAGAGGAAGGCTCCTTCTCAGCCACTGCAGATTAGGGGGGAGGATGTGGGAGTGGTTGAAGACTACAAATATCTGGGTGTCAGGATCAGCAGCGGGTTGGACTGGAGATCCAACACCGATGCTGCGCACAAGAAGGGGATAAGCAGACTCTATTTCCTGAGAAAACTGAGATCCTTCAACGTGTGCAGCAGGATGCTGGAGCTTTTCTATCAGACTGTTGTTGCCAGCGCCATCTTCTTTGCTGCAGTCTGTTGGGGTAGCAGTATCAGGGCCAGAGACACCAACAGACTTGACAAGATTATCAAGAGGGCTGGCTCTGTAATTGGTCTCAGACCGGAGACCTTTGAGACAGTGGTGGAGATGAGAACACTAAATAAACTGCAATCCATCATGAACAATCCTGATCACCCCCTCCACCACACACTAGATAGGCAGCGAAGCACTTTCTCCAGTAGACTACTACAGCTTAGTTGTCGAACGGCCAGGTACAGGAAATCTTTCCTGCCACATGCAATTTCACTGTACAATAACTCACTATGATGTTGTATTCTGGTCATAGCTATGCTGCCACACTGCACCTTACAGACTAACTGGTACCTCACATTTTCACTCTGCTCCTGATAGTCCTTCTTTGTGCAATGGGATGATTCATGTGTTTATACGGGTCATCATATATTAAGCTATGATGTATATAGGTTCTATAGTTGCGTTAGTTTCTTTTTTACTTTCCATGGGTAATCCCTTTGTCTGTCGTGTGTGTTTCTGTTGTTTGGCTGTCAACTGTCATGCTGCTGTTACACTGTAATTTCCCAGTTTGAGATCAATAAAGTACATCTATCTATCTATCTATCTATCTATCTATGCTTCATTTTTGCATCTGTGAACACAGAGCTGATGTGCCTTGCCAAAAAAGTTCCAGTTTTGTCTCGTCTGTCCATAGGACATTCTCCCAGAAGCTTTGTGGCTTGTCAACATACAGTTTGGCAAATTCCAGTCTGGATTTTTTATGATTTGTTTTCAACAGTGGTGTCCTCCTTGGTCATCTCCCATGAAGTCCACTTTGGCTCAAACAACGACGGATGGTGCGATCTGACACTGATGTACCTTGACCTTGGAGTTCACCATGAATGTGTTTAGAGGTTGTTCTGGGCTCTTTTGTTACCATTTGTATTATCCGTCTCCTCCTGCGGCCACGTCCAGGGAGGTTGGCTACAGTCCCAGGGATCTTAAATTTCTGAATAATATGTGCAACTGTAGTCACAGGAACATCAAGCTGCTTGGAGATGGTCTTATAGCCTTTACCTTTAACATGCTTGTCTATAATTTTCTTTCTAATCTCCTGAGACAACTCCCTCCTTTGCTTCTTCTGGTCCATGTTTAGTGTGGTACACACCATGTTAACAAACAGCACAGTGCCTACTTGTCACCCTTTAAATAGGCCGACTGACTGATTACAAGTTTGTAGACACCTGTGATGTTAATTAGAGGCCACATCTTGGTTGAACATGTCCCTATGGTCACATTATTTTCTATCTTTTCTAGGGGTACCATCATTTTTGTCCAGGTCTGTTTCATGAGTTTGTTTTTTAAAATAATTCTGTTGAACCACAATTCAAAAGCATTGTCTGATTTTCATTGGTTAATTTTCATAGAATTTTTATTTATTACCACTTTTGTCAGATTCAAGTTATTTCTGTGACCATTGTGGGTTTTTCTTTCATTAAGAGAGGGGTACCAACAATTTTGTCCACGTCTGTATTTGTATGTATGGATTACTTGGGTTGTTACTGATATCTGGTGAAAATGCTTGGTCAATGGCTCCATCAAAAATATGTTTTATGAGAAAAATGTTGACGTGTCCAATACTTATTTTCCCCACTGTATAAACATGACAGTAATAAATGAAAAAATTACTATTAAAATTTGTCTGCCAACATTTGTTATCACTACAAGCCTAAGTACCCAACTTAATTGCCATTAGATATGTCATAATGTGCTACATTGTGTCATCTTCAAACATTTTGGGTTGGTGGGGTGCCGTAGGATTTGTTTCAATGTAAGTATGGTTGGTGCGAAAAGGTTGAAAATTATTGCTCTAAACAAACCACCTCATTTTGTCGTAATAATTTCAACTCCTAGGTTGGAACTGTGGTTCGTAAAATGTTTCACATCTAAAATTTTGCTACAGATCAAACTGAAAAAGGTCAAAAAGTCCAGACCAAATGGATTAGATGTGAAAGCATCCTTAGTTAGCCACTGATTGCTAATCTATGGATGAACATTTAAGATGTGTGTTCCTCTTCCAGATGATTACATAGTATTGCAGTAGACCTGCAGTGTGCAAGCTTGTCATTTTTATGCATCATTTTTTATTTACTTAATGGTTGTTTGCTGTCAGGTCAGGTAGGCTCTGCCCTACCTGCTACCGGATAACCATGAAAACCAGTACAACCTGTAACATGGGTCAAGCTGCCGGAGACTAAATTGGCAACCCCATCAGCTGGTCTTGTGTGGAGGGTGAAACTGAGCATCCTTGCAGAGCAAAATAAAATATCTGTTACAAGGTCTGTGGTGGACCACTCCCAGTTGGTGGCCTGTGGCACCACCAAAGGGTGGAGATTGACAGACTTATCTACTGTCATATCAAGGTGAGCGCGCACCTCCTCCATCCTGCTTCCCCGGCTCTGCTGGTGATTACTGTACCTGCATGAGTAGATGCACCTGCTGTCTCCTCCTCGCCAGCACTTATAAGGACCATCAAGCGAAGGCTTTGGCACTGGCTTGTTGGGTATACTGCCTTGGAGACAACGTTCTTGTGTCCTTCTTGTTGAGAAAGGTTCTCAAAGCTAAACCTATTCTCTGTTTCCTCACTTTCAGGTTGCTGCCATCTGAAGCGGTGTGTCTCCTGGGGATTGTTGTGCGCTCACCTGTCCTTTCATCTTCCTCTCCACTGCAGCTGCTGTACTCTACCCGGTCAGACTACCCAGCTCACTCTTCTCATCCCCCATCAGCGTCATCCCGCTGGTTTGTCTATTCTCACTGGGTATATTCTGTCGGGCTCTCTGCTCGACCCACGTAAGTGGCCAATTTGTGTTTTCCACTTCCCTGTCTCCCTTCTCCTACTAACAGCTCTCCTCTCTTCCCACAGGCCAAGTGTCCTTTGGCGAGTGACGTTTTCCCTAGCTGTGCTCCTCTTTTAAAATTCAATAAACTGTTCAACTCTGCTTCTCAGTGCCAAGAGTGTTTTTCTCTGGTGTTGCATTCTGCTCGTGGGATGATCATTTATCAAACATGACAGAACGAGCCAGCCACAATGCCAGCTCAGCGAGTGCAGCATCAGCGGAACACTCTGCTCTCCATTGCTTAGACACCACTGAGAGGCAGGTGGCCATGCTCACGCAACAGTTGCAAACTATTACACAGCAACTGAGCACAGTCTCCGATCATTTGGCTCTCATGTCTCACTCGGGTTCCTCTGTGCCACCTGCAGCCCCTGTTCCTTCTACTATATGCCATGCAACTTCTGTTCCCCCGCCTGCCTATACGCAGGGGAAGTGGAGAAATGCAAGGATTTTCTCTTCCAGGTATGACTATACCTGGGCCAGGTGGGGCGGGAGTACCCGGATGAGACATCAAAAATCCATTTTTTGACCCTCCTAATTCGGGATCGGGCTCTTAGTTGGGCACGGTCTGTACTCGGCAGTCCTGGGGGGTCAAACTACACCTTTTTTGAATTTGTGGCCTATTTCACTCGCACTTTTGACCGTACTGAGAGTAAGGGGAACATTAAGAGCCGCCTGTTGTCTCTCTGCCAGGGCGGTTGGTCTGTGGTTGACTACTCGGTGGAGTTTCGGGTTGAAGCGGTGGACTCTGGTTGGAATGACGTTGCATTACGCAGCGTCTTCCTCCATGGTTTACACCCCCACCTCCGTGATGACCTGGTGGTTTATGCCGTTCCCTCATCTCTAGACGGTCTTATTGATCAGGCAGTCAGTTTGGACAATCGGTACCACGACCGCGTGAAGGAGCGCAAATCCTCCTCTCGCCCGCCCTTCGCACGTGTGCCCGTTCTGGCTACTGACGCAGGGGGTGCCGATCTCTCCTCCGAACCAATGGTGCTTGGCTGGTCTCAGCTGACTCCAGAGGAGCACCAGTGGCAGAGGAAGGCAGGCGCGTGCATGTACTGTGGCTCCTTAAAACATAGACTGGATGACTGCCCCCTGAAGGCAAAAGACGTGGCCCATCAGTAGCTATGGCAGGCGGGACTCATCTTCATTCCCCTGGTAATTTCTGTATTCCGGCCCTTATTCAATTGCTGGGGGTCGAGAGGAGAGTTACGGCATTACTGGATTCAGGGGCGGAGCAAAATTTTGTTTCCTCCCAACTCGTTCGGGAGATGGGAATTCCCACTTCCAAATTACCCACTCCCATGAACATCACCACCGTATCGGGCCAAGTTATCCCGTCAATCTCCAAACGCATGGCACCGATATCTGTCCTTCTTTCTTTTGGGGACGGCAGTGGCTCAGGAGGTAGAGCAGGTCAGCCAATAACCCCATGGTTGGCGGTTCGAATCCCGCTCTCCCCAGTATCCTGCCTTTGTGTCCCTGGGCAAGACACTTCACCCCAATTGTTCCTGGTGGGTCTGGATGCGCCATGTTAGGCAGCATGCCGCCATCAGTGTGTGAATGTGTGCATGAATGGGTGGATGGAAGGATCTGTAAAGCGCTTTGGTCATCAAGAGATGAGAATAAAAGCGTTATATAAGTGAACACCATTTACCATTCTTTCTGGGAACCACCAGGAGGAATTATCGTTCCTCATTTTTCCAAATTCCACCTCCGCAGTGGTTCTGGGTTATCCCTGGCTCCGGAGGCATAGTCCCATCATAAATTGGGCACAAAACTCCATCTCCTTGTCATGTCCACTGCGTAACCTTGCAGCAAACATATAAATTGGCAGTGAGCCCAATGTGTAGTAAAGTGTTTTTTAATGGAAGGGAATACGTACACAGTTTCCATATAACAGTCACCAAATAAAGAACAGACAACCGGCTTCAAGCTTCATTGGCAAAGAAAGACACACCAAGCGTGCTCCAGGCGAAACAGGAGCGGAGGGAAAGGCAAAAATAAAAGGACTTACAAATGCATAGAAGCGGAAAGGCTCTGAAGTGACTACACAGTTTAATCCAGGGGAAAACCAACAGATGTGAGCCTGGATGTCCAACGTTGACTTTAAGCTGCCACCCCGACTGGTCACACTGCTTCGCTATTAGTACACAAAACCCTAATGAAGGCAAGTGGACACAGCCATGTGGCAAGCAGGTGCGGGACTGATTGAAACAGTGTGTGTGTGTGTGTGTGTGTGTGTGTGTGTGTGTGTGTGTGGTGATAAGATACCTCCAGTGAACGTCTGGTAAGAAGAGGAGATGTGGCCGTAGGACTGTCAGAGAGCAAGGCTCAATCTGACAGCTGAAATTAATAAGCAATAATCAAAACTTACAGCCACTGGTCATGGATGGGGTAAATGACCTCGAACATGACACTCCTCCTGGAACCCATTCTTTTTGGCATCATGTTTAAGTTTGGCCAAGTGTACACCATCTCTGCCTATTTCCTTCCCTCTTGCCGAGCCGCTGGACCTCACCCTTGTACCCAAGGTCTACCATGACCTTGGGGAGGTCTTTAGCAAGTAAAGAGTGCTGTCTCTTACTTCTCACCGCTCTTACGACTGTGCAATAGACCTCCTCCCGGGTGCGCAACTGCAGTCCAGCCGGCTCTATAACATTTCTGGTCCAGAGAGGGAGGCAATGGAGAGATATATTAAAGACTCTCTGAATGCCGGCCTTAGCTGCAACAGAGCAACATCGGTGGGGTCTGGAGAAACCTTAAAACCATCTCTGGGCTCCAGAATACCTCCCCCCAGGCCACAGGGGGCAGGGAGTGGGTGAACAATCTGAACCTGTTTTTTAATAGGTTTGACCAACTGCCCTTCCCCCCGATTGCACAACAACCACTGCTGTCTCTAAAGACATCGAGTCCTGCTGCCCACACCCCACTCCACCAACACCCCCCACTCCCAACACACAGCCCCCCAACATGACCCTCACTAAGACCCAGGTGAGGACGGAGTTGAGGAAGATCAAGGCGAGGAAGGCGTCGGGACCGGATGGCATCAGCGCAAAGCTCCTCAAGTCCTGTGCAGACCAGCTGTGTGGGATTGTGGAGCTCATCTTCAACCCGAGTCTGAAGCTGGGGAGGGTACCACAGTTGTGGAAAACATCTTGTGTGGTACCTGTACCAAAGACTTTGCACCCCAAAGACCCGAACAGCTACAGACCAGTGGCCCTGACGTCCCACATGATGAAGACCCTGGAGAGACTGCTCCTTGCTCACTCCCCCCCCCCGGTGGGACCAGCGATGGAGCCACTCCAGTTCGCCTACCAGCATGGCATTGGGGTGGATGATGCAGTGATCTTCCTTCTTCACCATTCTCTGTCCCACCTGGAGAAGTCCG
The DNA here is from genome assembly GCA_020510985.1 of Pholidichthys leucotaenia. Classification (NCBI taxonomy): domain Eukaryota; kingdom Metazoa; phylum Chordata; class Actinopteri; order Cichliformes; family Pholidichthyidae; genus Pholidichthys; species Pholidichthys leucotaenia. The sequence continues at coordinate 160,519,225 of CM035838.1, read as the reverse complement.
GGAATGTGGTGAGGATCATGTTCTTTGACTTCTCCAGTGCTTTCAACACCATCCAACCGATGATCCTGAAGGACAAGCTACTGTGAGCAGGGGTGGACCAGCACCTGTCATCATGGATCCTGGACTACCTCACTAACCGGCCACAGTTTGTGAGAACCCGGGACTGTGTATCTGACACGATCATCGGTACCACGGGGGCCCCCCAGGGAACGGTTTTGACTCCCTTCCTGTTCACCCTTTATACTGCGGACTTCTCACACAACACAACACAATGCCATCTACAGAAGTTCTCTGATGACTCTGCGATCATTGGCCTCATCTCCAACGGAGATGAAGCTGAGTACAGAGGACTTATCCAGGACTTCATGGACTGGTGCCATCGGAACTGCCTCCAGATCAACGCGAGGAAAACTAAGGAGCTGGTGGTGGACTTCCGCAGGCAAGGACAACCCCTCACAGCACCAGTAAACATACAGGGAACAGACATTGAGATGGTGACATCCTACAAGTACCTGGGTGTTCATCTGATCAATGAGCTAGACTGGTCACACAATACCAACGCACTCTACAAGAAGGGACAGCGCAGGCTGTTCCTACTGAGGAGACTCAGGTCTTTTGGTGTACAAGGGGTGCTGCTGAAGACATTCTACGACACGGTGGTGGCATCAGCCATCACTTTTGGAGTGGTCTGCTGGGGCAGTGGCATTACAGCAGCCGATAGGAAGAGACTGAACAAACTGATCAAGAAAGCTAGCTCTGTCCTGGGGCAGCGCCTTGACCCAGTGGAGGAGATAGGAGAGAGAAGGACGGTGGCTAAACTGTCATCTCTGCTGGAGTCCGAGTCCCACCCTATGCAGGACATACTGAATGCACTGAGGAGCTCATTTAGCAGCAGACTACGTCATCCCAGGTGCGCAACCGACAGGTTTTGCAGGTCCTTCCTACCTACGGCTGTCAGACTGTATAACCTAAGCAGGGCTGCTCGCAGAGATAGCAAAAAAAACGTGACGACTTAATAGTATTGAATGCAAAAGACGCAATAGAATTACACAATGGTCCCCTCCAGTATACAACTAGGACAATATCGGTCGCTAGGGAGGGTGACAATATGTATGGGTACATATTCATACTATGTAGGATAACTAAGCAGACGGTTATGCTTTTTATTCCATCTAGCTACAATGCTCCGCACTGTGTGTATATATATTTATATATTTATTCCATCTAGCTACAACGCTCCGCACTGTGTGTTTATATATTTACATATTTATATGTACATATGTATATTCGCTGCTCTTGTTTTTCTTGTCTTCTTGATTGTTGCTCTGAGTGTTGCTATCCCTGTGCTGTTGCAATCCTGGAATTCCCCCATTGTGGGACTAATAAAGGCTTATCTTATCTTATCTTATCTTATCTTATCTTATCTTATCTTATCTTATCTTATTCAGTCATCCTCGTCTCCTCTTGGGGCAGGTTTCTTTTTTGTTGGAAAGAAGGACGGATCTCTGCCTCCGTGCATTGATTATCAGGAGCTGAATGTGATTACTGTTAAAGACAAATATCCTCTGCCTCTGATAAACTCTGCGTTTGAGCTCCTTCAGCGTGTGTGGGTATTTTCCAAACTCAATTTGCGTAATGCGTACCATTTGATCTGTATTCGCGAGGGCAACGAATGGAAGATGGATATTTAAAACACATTTGGGGCAATGTGAGTATTTAGTTATGCCTTTTGGGCTTACCAATGCCCCTGCTGTCTTCCAGCGCCTCATCAATGACGTCCTCCGCAATATGGTGAATCAGTTTGTTTTGGTCTATCTCGATGACATTCTTATTTTCTCCCGCATGCCACAGGAGCATGAGGTCCACGTTAGAGCTGTATTACAACGGCTCTTGGAGAACCAACTTTATGTAAAAGCAGAAAAGTGTGAGTTCTCCACCAGCTCCACCTTCTTGCTGGGGTTTATTGTGGCGGAGGGGGAGCTTAGTGCCGACCCTGCCAAGGTGAAGGCTGTGTTGATTGGCCTACACGCCACTCCCGCAAGGAGTTTCAGCGCTTCTTGTGGTTCGCAAACTTTTATCGCAGGTTCATCAGGAACTATAGTGGGGTAGCACAGCCTCTTACATAGTTTACCTCCAGTTAAAGAACCATTTCGCTGGTCCGAGGCAGCAGAGCAGACTTTTTTCAAATGAAAAAAGCCTGTTCTCAAAAACTCCTATCTTGGCTCAGGTGACCCCCAGCTCCAGTTCACCCTGGAGGTGGACGCTTCTGACTTGGCGGTGGCAGCTGTCCTCTCACAACGCTCAACCTCCAACCAGAAGCTCCACCCATGTGCATTTTTCTCTCAGCGGCTCTCGCCAGCAGAGAGAATTTACGACGTAGGGGACTGGGAGCTTCTTGCCATTAAGTTGGCATTGGAGGAGTGGAGAATGCAAGGGTTGGGAAAGATGCTGAGAAATGGCCTGGTGTGCTTGGAAAACATAGATTAGGCAAGTGTAATTGAAATGGTGAGCTTCTCCTTGCTCTCTGCTCAGAGTTCAGAATAGTTATCACAAACACACTCTTTGAGCACAAAGATCAATATAAGACCATGTGGATGCACCCTTGCTCCAAGCACTGACACATCCTTATGTTATCACTCGTCAGAATGACAACAAGAACACTCTGAGGCGAGCACAATATCCCCTTCCTCCGTTTTCTTTGTAGATCCCAATACTTACTGACAGAGAGCAGTTTTCAACTTTTCAATATAATTACTGCGGCAGAAACAAATTATGATAAACCCATCATCCATGAATATACAACAAAGTATACAACCCATAGTTGTAGGAAGGATCCTGAGGTGAACCTGTGTAACAAGTTTGGTGACCCTAGAGGGCTTTACACATTCTATAGTAAGAGAGCATAGGGAGTGTCAACCTTGAACTTTGGACCCAAAACTGTAATCAGGGATCATGTCTCAGAGTGAACCTGTGTACCAGGTTTGGTGATCCTAGCTTTCTTTGTTGTTGGAATATAGTTTATAAGCCATTTTGATGTTGACCTTTGACCTTGTAGTCCCAAAACCATAGTCATGCTTCAGGGTCACAGGGTAAACCTGTGTACCAAGTTTGGTGACCCTAACTTTACTTGTTGTACAGTAATAAGGCATAGAGAATGTTAACCTTGACCTTCGGACCTGTGTACCAGGTTTGGTGGCCCTAGCTTTACTTGTTTTATAGTAATAGTGCAAATGGATTGCTAACCTTCACTTTTGAGATTTTGACTCCAAACCCGTATTCAGAGGTCAGAATCTCAAGGTGAACCTGTGTACCAGGTTTGGTGACCCTAGCTTTACTTGTTTATAGTAATAGTGCAAATGGAATGCTAACCTTCACTTTTCAGATTTTGACCCCAAACCCATATTTAGACGTCAGAATCTCAAGGTGAACTTGTGTACCAGGTTTGGTGGCCCTAGCTTTACTTGTACAGTAATAAGGCAAAAGGAATGTTAACCTTAACCTTTTGACCCCAAACCCATAGACAGAGGTAAGGATCTGGGCATCCTGCCCTTGGGTGGCCCTAGCTTCACTGGTTGTACAATAATAAAGCATAAAATCTGCTACCCTTGACTTCTGACCTTTTGACCCCAAACTGATATTCAGGATCCCAAGGTGATCATGTGTAGCAAGTTTGGTGACCCTAGCCTTCTTTGTTGTTGACATATAGTTTATAAGCCATTATGATGTTGACCATTGACCTTGAAATCTCAAAACCATAGTCACACTTCAGGGTCACAGGATGAGCCTGTGTACCAAGTTTGGTGACCCTAGCTTTACTAGTTGTACGGTAATAAGATATAGGGAATGTTAACGTTAACCTTTGACCTTTTGACCCCAAACCCATAGTCAGAGGTCAGGATCCAAAGGTGAATCTGTATACCAGGTTTGGTGGCCCTAGCTTTACTCGTTTTGTAGTAAAATGCAGCATTTACCATAGCGCAACTTCAGTGTTAACTTTGCACTTTGACCCCTTTATCCCAAACCCATAGTTAGGTTAGGGTGGAAATCATCCAAGATTTGTATTAGATACAACTACTGTATTGATTTATCAGAGTGGTGGACAACCAGGAGGTTGTGGGTTTAAATCCCGGCAAGGTCATACCCAAGACCATATAAAAATGGTACTTTCCGCCTTCTAGCTTGGTACTCAACATAATAGAATGGGGAAAGGAAAGTTAATGCACAGAGCTACCAGAGGACTGACCTCCCACTGGAGCTTTCACTACTTACAGTAGCTGTGTGGCCTAGGGTCAGTGAAACGGAGATAAGCGCTGCCCCATACACCACATGATGTCCCACATGTTGTGGAAGGGATCAACTTACTGTATCGATTTGAAAAGCTTATGTCATTTATTTTAGTAGTTATTGTGTTGAGAAGATTTAGGGAAAATCTAACCTCTGACCTTTGACCTCAAGGTCATCCAATGAGAGTGAAATTGCAATATGCACATTATCAGAGTATATCAAACCACCGTACCAAGTTTCAAAAGAATCAGAACAAAACTGTAGGAAGAGTTGATCCCACAAGACACTTACTGTCTATGAAATGAGGTGAAATAGGAGATCATAGGTCAGGGGCTGCAACTCCTGCAAAAATCGTCCGATCAGAACCAAATTGCAATATGTACATTCTCCATGTATATCAAATCATGGTACCAAGTTTCAAAACAATTGGACCAAAACTGCAGAAGGAGTTGATTTCCCAAGGCAGCTACTGTCTATGAAGGAAGGTGAAATAAGAAGTCATAGGTCAGGGGTGATAACGCCTGCAAAAATTATCCAATCAGAACCAAACTGCAATATGTGCATCATCAATGTATATCAAACCATGGTACCAAGTTTCAAAACAATCGGAACAAAACTATAGGAGGATTTGATTTCACAAATGTGGGACAGATGGAGGGATGGACGGACGAACAGACAGACGGATGGGCAGATGGATGAACTGACCCATAACATAATCCACCTTCAGCCTTCGCCCAAAGGGCTCTTTGACCCCTTTGGGCTTTATGGTGGTTAAAAATGATACCTTGGACACAAGAGTGATGAGAGGTGCAGATTGTTCAACTGACCACCTTATAATCAGATCTACAGTGAAATGGCCTTCACAATCAGGAATAGTTTGAAGAAGAGCAAAGGCAAACCTAAAAACAAGGTAAATAAGATAAGATAAGATAAGATAAGATAAGCCTTTATTAGTCCCACAACGGGGAAATTCCAGGATTGCAACAGCACAGGGACAGCAACACTCAGAGCAACAATCAGAAGGCAAGAAAAAAAACAAGCAAGCAAGAGCAGCTAATAAACATATGTACGTATGTAATGTAAGGAATGTAAGGAAACTGAAAGATAACAATGTTAAGCTTGAGCTTGAGGACCAGTTAAACAATGCACTGGAGGGTTCGGAGAAAGTGGATATAGGAAATCTGGATGAAGATTGGAACGACCTCAAGTCAACAGCATATGAGACTGCACTGAGGGTATTAGAAAAGCCAAAAAGAAAACACAAGGACTGGTTTGATGAGGATGAGACACAACTGCAGACCCTTCTGGAATAATGTGACAAGGCCAAAGTCAAGCTGCTTCAACTCAATACAAGATCAAATCGAAGGAAGTTGGTTGAAGCATGGTGAAAGAAACAACTAGAAAAGCACTCATAGAGTGCATACCTCCACCAAGGCTCCTTCCATTTCTCATGGATCACCTCCAAAATGTAATGGGTTTGTGTGTAGGCCTATAGCCACTTGTGGTGAAAATTGCATCAAAGTCTGTCCATCAGTTTTGGAGTATTGTTGCTAACACACTGTGAGAAGATAAGAGCCTTGGCTGAGGTATGCATTCTCAGATCATCACCAAAATATAATGGGTTCCTCTCTAACCCAAGAACCACCTCTGGTGAAAATTTCATCCAAATCCACCCAGTAGTTTTTGTGTAATCCTGCTGCAAAAATACAAACAAAGGCCTTGGTGGAGGTATGCACTCTCAGATCATCACCAAAATCTAATCGTCTGTTCCCCGTGCCCTTACACACCTTTCCTGAAAATTTCATCAAAATCCGTTCATAAATTTTTGAGTCATGTTGGTAACAGACAAACAGACAGACAAACCCCGGTAAAAACATTACCTCCTTGGTGGAGGTAAAAATACACCTGACAGCTAAAGTCAGATTGATGGGAAGAAAAAGCAGAAGATCTACAGAGACATGTTGACAAAAATGACATGAAAGCTTTCTACTCAGGACTGAAAGAGGTCTGTGGACCCCAGAAGAGAGATACCATAAAACTGACTGCCCTGGATAGAGAAACAGTACTGCAGGAAAAGTCAGAGATTACTGAATGATTTGTGGACTATTTTGACACCTTGCTGAACATTCCTGGGGTGTTGGATAACACAGCTTTAGAGAAAGTTACTCAGCAAGCTATAGTCCTTTTGCTTGATGCAGTATCATCTTTCGAGGAATTCGCAGACGCCGTGCACATCATGAAGGAAAGGAAAGCACCTGGTAAATGTGGAGTCCCAGCAGAGGTTTGGAAGTATGGAGGAGTAAAGTTTCACAAAAGCCTATACAGCATAACACATCAAGTATGGGAGAATGAAAGTGTCCCTCAGGACTGGAAGGATGCCAGCATTGTGCACGTCTTCAAGAAGGGATGTAGGATGGACTGCAAAAACTATAGGGGTATTTCTTTGCTATCGATAGCTGGCAAGACATTGGCATGTATTATGCTCAACCAACTGAATGAACACATCTGTCCAAGAGTCTTACCTGAAAGCCAGTGTGGATTCTGTAGTGGTAGAAGCACAATGGATATGATTTAACAGAATATGCCCCTGTATAAAGTTTTCATTGACTTCACCAAAGCTTTTGACATGGTACCTCAAGGAGGACTTTGGAAAGTACTAGGAAAACATGGATGCCCCAGAAAATTCATCAGTGTGATTAAATCATTGCATGATGGTATGATGGCCTCTATGACACAAGGACACAATACTTCCAAGGATTTTAAAGCCACCAATGCAGCAAAGCAAGGCTGTGTGCTTGCGCCCATGTTATTCTCACTCTGTCTTGCTGCAATGCTATAAGTTGCCTTCAAAGCGTGAAAGAGGGCATCAAGATCCAAATTCGCCTCGATGCAGATTTATTCAACGTAGCTCACTTCAAAGCAAAGACTCAAACAACTAAGATCCTAGTTCGTGAGATGTTGTTTGCAGATTACAGTGCACTGGTAGCTCACAGCTGTAAAGACATGCAGGTTTTACTAGACCACTTTGCCCAGGCTGCTGCACAGTTCAGTCTGAAGATAAACATCAAGAAAACAGAGTCTCTACCAGCCGATCAAGAATCTACCCTCATATGAATCATAAACAATCACCATCTTATCTTATCTTATCAACTGAGAAGGATTAGTACAGTCCAAAGACTTCAAATATTTAGGAAGCACCATATCTGACAATGCTAGACTGGGCCAGGAACTCATTTATAGAATGGGTAGAGCCAGCACAGCTTTTGGAAGATTGCAGGGCAGGCTATGGAAGAACAGACACATGTCTATCAGAGTGAAATGTAAAACATACCAGGCTCTTGTGCTCTCAGCTCTATTATATGGAGCTGAATCATGGACAATCTACAGAACTCAGATCATTTGGCTTCATGTATACATGATGAGACATCTGTGACAAATCATGAACCTCACCGTGACTGACAAGGTCAGGAATAAAGAGATTCTGCGACAAACTAGCTTGCCTTCCATGATGGATATCTTAATTGACAGGAATCTGCAATGGTTAGGACATGTTCACAGGATGCACAAGTCCAGACTACCCAGACAGCTACTTTACTGTCAGCTTTGTAATGGAAAAAAAACAAGGCCAGACCGAGACTGAGGTACAAAGACACCACCAAAAGGAGCATGACATGGAAAGACATAGATACAAATCGATGGCAAATTACTGCAAACGACCGACCACTTTGGAGGAGGCTCTTTAAGGCCGTGCCAAAGCCATGAACAGTTGTAGTGTTGACTGACCGCATGGATGATGATGACTTAATGGTTGTGGTAATCTTTGGATGATTGGCTATTCATATTTCTCTTCTTTGTCGAGTAAGATACAGTACCACTTACATTTAACCACCATTTGGTACATTCTATTTCTCTTTCCTTCATGGTCGCCACTACAGTTTAATGTTGCATAGCTGATAACTTTTAGTAGTAGTAGTTTTCTTCTTCTTTTGGCTGTTCCCTTTAGGAGTCACCACAGCAGATCATCTACCTTCATTTCACCCTATTCTTTGCAGGTCATTCTTGATAATCTGCGTGTTTGATTTGGCAAGATTTTTACACCAGATGCCCTTCCTGACACAACCCTCCCCATTTTCTCAGGCTTGGGACCAGTACAAGGGGTGCAATGGCTTGTGCTCCCCACCTCCGTAGCTGGGTTTTAGTCATAGCAAATACATTAAAAAAAATGTTACCATCTTTCATCAGTAAAACAAGAAAAAAATAATTTTTATGACAAACAAATATGTGCTTGAACAATTAAAGTTTTTATCATCCTAAATACATGTCTGCCCTTCTTTATCTGGCTTAAGGCTGAGCTACACATTGTACACCTCTAAAAACCTTTAGATGTAATGTCAAAATAAATTTTGTTACAATTACACCAAGCATCAAATTATTGATTCCTCTTGTGGCCTTAGATCAGATAAGCAGGCTGAAGTGCCACACTCTCTTAAAAAGTTTCTGGGGAAGTTGGTATTAAGGCATAAATAACAACTAATTCAGCTCCACTTTGATGGGCTTCCCTCTTCATCTGCCTGACATTCACCATTCCCGCAGTGAGGTTCACATTTACGTCCTTACACAGCTGTCGCTGCTGCCCTGCTCCTGAGGGGTAATTGTGCTGCCAAATCATTACCATGGTCTCTTATCAAATGGCCACCAAACTCCTGGAAGCCAACAGTTCAGAACCCTTTTCACATAAAACAAAGTGAAATCCAATAGGAAACAGGACAACTAAGATGAATCTTCTCTCACAGTTGTCTGATCAAGATGATTTCAGATATAAATTTGCTGTAAAGGCCTCACTGTTTTTCTTGTAAATTTCCAAAGGCGAGCTGCAAGTTACAAGGCCAGTATTTCTTACATGGCCTGGCAGTAATAAAAGTACTCATACACCTCTGCTGCCTCTGGAAGGAAAAAAATCTCATTCACATTGGCTCTAGGGGTCTAGTAAAAAAGGACCAAAGAAAAACTGAAACTTCCAGGTTGTAGTAGTTGTCTCATTCTAAATTACATCGATATCTGACACAAATTACAAAGCAAAAAGCAAAGGATTCCGACTGAGATTTACTCATGTGGTGTGATTTATGCTGACATCTTACTTCTTACATCCAGAGTCTGCTGTTCTTGCTGCTGCTGAATTGGTGGTGTCATCATGCCAAGATCTAAAGAGCCCTCTAAGGTTTTCACACGGTAGGTTTTCACACGGTAGGGGGACGACCCCCCCCACACACACACACAGACACAGCCATGAGTGTAACCTTTCCTTTGAGCCTAAAATGAAGCTTCTACATTGAATCATTCAAAAGTTACAGACATTTTTCCAAACTGTGCCATTTGGCACAATTTGGCACAGTTCCAAAACGCCTGGGAACAGCCTGAGAACAAAGCTGTGTAAAATATTCATTTTTTGTGGTATTGTTACCAAATTTGGATCTCAGCTGGATAACACTTGGTTCTACATTTCTGTTGCATTTTCCAGCCGGATCGGACAGCTGTGTGTTATTTACAAGCATTTGTATCCAAAAAAACACTGTGTCCAAATTTTTTTTCTTCAAGTTCAGTATGTTTAGATGACTGTAACTCAGTGGCCGGAGCACGTAGAGAGATTATGTTTTTTTTGCCAAAAAATTCAAAGTGTTTTCTTTTAAATGAGATCAACCCCATGAAGATGCTGCAAAGGGTTGAAGAACAGCTTTCGATTTACTTTGGGCACGTTATTTTTTGGCATTTTTAGGAAAATTGCCCGGAGTGCAAGTGGTTAAGTTATACAGTCTGACTGCCGTAGGTAGGAAGGCCCTGCGAAACCTCTCGGTTGCGCACCTAGGATGATGTAGTCTGCTGCTAAATGAGCTCCTCAGTGCATTCAGTATGTCCTGCATAGGGTGGGACTCGGACTCCAGCAGAGATGACAGTTTCAGACAGAGCTGCCAACATATGAAAAACACTGGTATAGAATCCCAGATGATCCCGCGATTGTTACATAAATATTAAACCAAAAATATTAGAATGTTGAAAAAAAGAAAACCACCTGTTCCTGATTGGTTAACACAGTTTTAACTGAGTATCTGCAGTGTGTGGATGTGTGATTTAATAAAAGGTGAGCATAATGAATGATTTTGCAAATAACTGAGCCTAGTCCCACAAACATGAATGGAAATAGCACATTTACCATTTAACCCTAGCCTAAGAAAATGTGGAACATATACAGAAATAAGCCTTATTACGTGAAATGGATATGCCTTTCACCAGAGTAGTGTCACTTTCATGGGTGGACGAGATAACTTGAGTGAAGCTGGTCCCCCACCCCATGCAAAACTCCAGAAAAATATTCTCAGTCATTTGTTCTGGTTTATAATTTTAATTTGTGTTATGCTTTTTTTAGATGTTAAAGATTATTTTATAGGTCTCATTTGTTTGTGCTTAGTTTGTGCGGGTTTGTGCCATTAAAACTTCTGTTTGTACTGTTATGTGTTTTTTTAGATACTACAAGTTTTATTTTTAAGCAATGATGTCACCAGCCCCCCAGCTTTCTCCAAAAAGAGAGCCTAACCCTGGATTTACACTGACTCTGGATGCAGTCCATTGCAGATGCAGTGTGGATGGCCCCTTGTGTTCATCCCTACCAGCTCCGTTTGTGTTTTGCAGTGGCATGCGTAAGAACAGAGTTCGAAATACAAGATTGTGCGAAAATTATGCAAAATAACGCAGGACCTCAAGAAAGACCCTAGAATGACTAAGATGAACTGATTACGATCACATAATAACAACAAGGAAGTGTGATGTCGTGACTCCCCACCTGGATTTTTGGGCTATAAACAAAACATACTGTACGTAGCCCATTAATTTTAATTCTATGAAGCGTTTGTATGTTAAGTCAAGTTTATGTCTTCTCTGACACAATGGTAGAGGAGTAGACCTCAAACAATAACGGACAATCCTTAGATAATTTTTAATGAATAAACAGCTTTTAAATACAGTGAGATACCACAGGATTTCCTTTAGGATTTGATCCGGTATCTGTCAAAAATGGACTTGTTGCGTTTCATTAGCAAATCGAATTTGACGAGTTACACAATAAATATAATACATTTGTGTTGTTTTTCTCCTCTTTGGATCCTTGTTTCATCGGTCAAGAAACAGAGATTAAAGATTCATTCATTCATTCATTCATCTTCTTCCGCTTAATCCTTTTCGGGTCACGGGGAGGCTGGAGCCTATCCCAGCATCTCTGGGTGGGAGGCAGGGTACACCCTGGACAGATCTCAAGACTTTTATTTGTCAATACTTCTATACGTACAAGACATACAGGAGAATTGAAATGGTGTTTCTCTCTCTCTTTAGTGGCGTGCACAATATAGAAAAACAAAAGGAATAAGGCTGGAAAACAACAACAGCAGTCTATGTACAGTAATGCTACCAGTAGCGCAAATAGAGGCAAAAGACAGACCCAGACATCCCATAGTGTCAAATAAAGATAAATGATAATACCCAGCAATCCTATATACAGAAAAAGTAGAGCAGTTATTGTCATGGTTCTGACTTATTATTTATTTGCCCTCTTTTCCATCAGGCGTGTCAGGGAGCTTTTGGCCTTCACTTCCTGACAGCTCTGGCACACCCCCTTCTCTTGTCAAGTACCATCAGCTGTGCTCCGTTACTGGGTGTTTCACACACATACACACACACTCCATTCATTCTCATTCACACGCGCAGACACTCACTTATGCACACCTGGTGTTTATTTGTCCAACCCACGCATTCCACACCCACAATCTCTTCCCTCGTTAAGTTTATTATTATTTAAGCGAGGAGTTAGTTGGAAGAGATTGTCGCAGCATTCGCCCTCATTTGTGGCAGCAAGTTCTCCATGAGTGTTGTATCATTTCCTTCACGCATTCAGCCCGACATTTTCAGACGTTCAATCCCTGGATGTTCGCGGCTGACCCAGCTTGTCTCCCTCATCTGCCAGACTACACGGGAAGCTCCAGATTGCTCCAGTTCTGTAAGTCATTGCCTTTTTTCCCTGTGCCAACAGCTGTTCTGCAGCACTAGGCTTTCTCGTTGCTGGGCTGTGGAGTATCCGGGATGCGCCCTGTATGTCTGGTGGCCATTTTCTTATCAGAACAATTCCCTGTATTTGTGGTTAAAACTAGACTTGTTATTTTCATGGGTTTTGTTAATAAAAGTGCACATTCTACTCTCACTCTTGGGTTTCTCATTTCCTCCCTCGTGCGCCACATAATGGCGCACAAGGAATCATGACAGTAATACTCATAGTTGCAAGTTCGACGAGGTAGTGTAGGTGCAAACAGTGAAAGATGGGAATGCACATGAACAGTATCGCAAAAAGACAGCAGCAGATATGGCATTTGTGCAAATGGTTGCAGTAAGGAGCAGAAACATATAGCAGCAAATGTATTACTGTTGGTGTGTCAGTCTTCCTGTGCCAACAGCTGAGGTAGTTTTTGTGCAGGTGAGTGCGTTACAGTCCGGAGGGCAGTGGACAGAGTTCGGGGTCCTGATGGCCTGATGAACAAAGCTGTTTAGCGGTCTTGTGAAGTGGGCCAGGAGGTTCCGGTAGCTTTTCCCAAAGGGCAGGGGGCTGAAGAGGGAGTGTGAGGAGTGGGAGGTGTTGCCCGCAATGTTGATGGCTCTGCGGGTGAGTCTGGTGAGGTAGATGTCCGAGAGTGGGGGCAGAGGGACACCGATGATCTTGCTGGCTGCTTTCACTCTGCGCTGTAGTGTCTTCTGGCAGGAGGCGATGCAGCTTCCATACCACACCATGATGCTGCTGGTGAGGATGCTCTCAATGGTGCCCCGGAGAAATGAGCACATGATGGGGGGGATGGGATTTGTGCTCTCCTCAGATTGCGGAAGAAATGGAGACGAGTTTGAGCCTTCTTTGCCAGTGATGTGGTGTTGTTGGACCAGGAGAGGTCGTCAGAGATGTGCACCCCCAGGAACTTGGTGCTGTTGACCCTCTCCACAGCTGCTCTATCAAAACAGGATGTAAGCTTTGAGAGGGAAACCACCATGATCGTGCTTGGTAATGTGGGATGATGAGAGATGAAGTCCACTCAGTGTGTTCACAAAAACTAAATATTACTCTGCTATTATACAAGGTACTGGTTGGAAGAAGACAAGCACCTTGAGTCAGCGGCCAGAAATAAAAACATGAGCCATGTGTTCAGTATGCTTCGTCAAGCAGCACACTGGCCTTCACACCAAGACAGCCCAGGTGAAGGACATCAATGGCAAACTCATTAACACTGAGACAGACTGCCTTGACCACTGGAAAGAACACTTCAGTCATCTCCTGCATCATCCTCCTGTTCTTGTTGTCCCTAGTCTCTTAGCCATTGCTTCCTGTGATTCCTGCAGGACCAGTCTAGTCACTCCCGGAGAAGTCGTGGCTGCCCTGACCAAGATAAACAACAGGAAAGCCCCTAGAATTTGTGCTATAACCGCCAAAATGCTGAAGATGGGCAGAAATTGCACAATCCAGTGGCTCACCCACATCATCAATCATGTTTGTGGGACAGAGCAGCTCCCAGTGACTGGACCAGGGGCATCATCCTCCCCTTCTGGAAGGGAAAGGGTGACAAACTTGTCTGCAGCAATTACAGAGGCGTCACCCTTTGGTCCATTCCTGGTAAACTCTTCACCAGGATCCTCCTCAGTCTTGCCCTTCCAGTCATCAGAGGTGGCCATTGCCCTCAGCAGGCAGGCTTCATGCCCAACCACTGGACCTCAGACCACATCGCAAAGCTGGGTCTTCAGGTGAGCTGGACGAAGACTAAGCTAATACATGTCGGCGACGGACCAGACCCACCCCCATTACAGCTCAGGAAAGATGCTGTTGAGTTTGTCAATTCCTTTGTGTATTTGGGCTCCACAGTGACTAACAACAGGGACATGAAACCAGAGATCAACCACAGACATGGCCTCGCTGCATCAGCCCTGCAGGCACTATGGAAACCTCTGTGGCGCCATTGTTCAATCTCCCAAAAGATGAATCTCCACACATACAATGCATCAGTCCTCTCCATTCTACTCTATGGGTCAGAGACACGGCCACTCAATAAGACTCTGGCCTCAAGAGTGGATGGGTTTGATAGTCGGGCCCTCAGAACCATTGAGAACATCAAGTGGCCCCAGTGCACTTCTAATGACAATCTCCGAGCCTGCACATATCAGTCTACAGCATCCCAGCTTATTACACAGCGATGTATCCGCTGGTTTGGCCATGTCCTCCGCCTCCCACCAGAACACCCAACACAAGCCATCCTCATGTTCGACCCCAGGGCCTCAGGGTGGAAAAAGACCCCAGGGCAAGCCACGCACCAGATGGCTTGATGTGGCGGAAGGAGACCTCCGACAGCTTGGAGTCGCTGTTGACGACGCAGAGGAGCTGGCCCAAAACCGGCAACGTTGGCATGCACTGGTAAACCTGATTGGCTCTACGCATGGTGATGGTCACCAGCCCTCACCCCGCAGGAGTAGTAAGTAAGTAAGTATTATACGACAGTCAGCAACTTCAATTACATGGAAAATTATCTTTTAAATTGACAAACATCATATGTGTAACTTGTGGCAAAATTTGATCGGGATCAAAAGATAATTTTGCTCTTGCCATTCATTTCTATGGAGATTTTTTTCAATTTAAGGTGTCATGTGCAGAAGCAGAGGGAGCGTGACTTAGGCTCTCTAATGGCCCATAATGGTCTCATTTGTTTGTGCTTCTTTTGTGCACAACCAGATTTTTTTAGATAGTGTTTAATATCTAAAAAAAAAACCACCTTTTGTTTGGGCTGCTATGTTGTTTTTAGATATTACAAATATAACTTTCAGCGTAACATAGGCATTTTGGGAACAGCTGTTTCAAGCACATATGTAAATTATTTGTGTCAATTAGTTGTGTGTCCTTTAAAACAGTAATTTTTTGGGTGACTATTATTAATGGGTTTAAAAAGTCATCAAATTCTTTTGCCTGTTCGCATACCGTAAATAAAGTGGACAGATTGCCATACAAGTTCTGAGTAGATCAAGAAGCACCTAAAAAAAGAGAATAGCACAAACAAAAATTATTGGAGCACAAACCAGCACAAACGAATGAGTAATGACTCAGAATATTTTTCTGGAGGTGTGGCTTGGGGTGGGGGGACCATCTTCACTTTGGTGGAGAGATGGGAGATGAGTAGTGGTGTGTGCCATAGCCCTAACTATTACTATAATAAGTGTCTCACCCTATCCATGTCCCAAATCTTAACAATATAAACATGCATATACAAATTCAAAAGGAAATAAAATGTGATGGCAGAAGTGAAGGAGAACACTGATAGGACTGGATACAAGCCAACCATCTCTCACCCATCTCTGTAGGAGGATTTGAGCACTACTGAAATGGTGAACGTTGTGATAATCAATTAGCCAAGTTAGAAGCCTGTCTTAAGGAAATCAAAGCTTGGATGACTTGTAATTTCCTGCTATTAAATTCAGATAAGACTGAAGTCATTCTTGTTGGTCCAAAAAACCTTAGAAATACCTTTCCAAATCAAACTTTCAGTTTGGATGCAGTTACTCTTTCTCTTAATAGCTCTGTGAGGAACCTTGGAATTATTTTTGATCAAGATATGTCCTTCAATTCACATATTAAATTTGTTTCTAAGACTGCCTTCTATCATTTGCGTAATATTGCCAAGATTAGGAGCATCTTGTCTCAGAGTGATGCTGAGAAACTGATCCACGCTTTTGTTAGCTCGAGATTAGATTATTGTAATTCTTTATTATCAGGCTGTCCTAAAACATCTTTAAAAAGTCTTCAGCTGATCCAAAATGCTGCAGCAAGAGTTTTAACAGGTACTTCCGGTTCTGGCCTCCCTTCATTGGCTTCCCATAGAGTTTAGAATTAAGTTTAAAATCCTTCTTCTTACTTACAAAGCTCTAAACAATCAGGCTCCTTTTTATTTAAAAGATCTGATACTACCGTATTATCCTAACAGAGCACTACGCTCCCAAAATGCAGGATTACTTGTAATACCTAGAATCTCCAAAAGTACAATGGGAGGCAGAGCCTTCAGTTATCAAGCTCCTCTCCTGTGGAACCAGCTGCCAATCTGGATTCGGGAGTCAGACTCGATCTCTGTTTTTAAGAATAGGGCTAAAACCTACCTTTTTGATATAGCCTACAATTAGGGTGGGATCATGTGTTTCTGAACCCTCCCTTAGTTATGCTGCTAATAGGTTTAGTCAGCCGGGGGACCTCCAATAATGCACTGGGCCTCACTCCTTTCTTCACTCTCAATGAATTTTTTTTTTTTTTTTTTTTTTGCTGGTCATTAACATCTGTTTGTTCTCTCCATAGATTGAGTCCCCATCGTGCTGTTTGCTCTCTACATGTCTGTTCTTTTCATCTTCTCTATCCCCTCACCCCCCAGCCAGTCGCAGCAGATGACTGCCCCTCCCTGAGCCTGGTTCTGCTGGAGGTTTCTTCCTGTTAAAAGGGAGTTTTTCCTCTCCACCGTCGCCAAGTGTTTGCTCACAGGGGATCGCCTGATTGCTGGGGTCTTTCTGCAACTGTGGGGGTTCCCCCTACAGTTGATAGTGCTATGAGATGATTGTTGTTGTGAAATGGCGCTATATAAATAAAGCTGAATTGAATTGAATTGAATTGAATTGAATTGAATAGAGCAGGGACACTCCCACAAACACCACTGGTGCACATGCGTCAGCATCTGTACAACTTTGGTGCTCTGAAATGCCTTTTAGACTTCTATGATATTTTACACTCTTTTGGCTATTTTTGGTTTATTTTTATATCTGATATTTTAAACCTCAATCATTCTTAAAGATCCACTCTGGCAGCTCTAAAACCACCTCAAAAACCAATGTGTTTTTCCCAAAATAGTACGTATATTGTGGTTTTTTATACACAAAAACACTTTCATTGACTTAGAATGGCTTGGAAAGAAGTTTTATGTCTTTGACCCACTTATGTATGCACAGATCTATGAATATTCTAATTAGCTCCACCCATACTCCTACCCACCGGTAGCTGGAAGAAGACGAGGACATTGTACTAGGCTCCGAGAAGCCGATCTAACTTGAGAAAGTACCATTGTAGGTGAACTCACAGAAGAGTCGCTGCCCGGCCTGGCATGAATGCTGGAATGTCCAGCCTGGAAGGCTTCCCGATGGTCTCTGGTTACCCACTCACTGCTGACCACCTCGCTAGGGGCCAGTGAGTAGTTTGTCTCGGTCCCATGTGCCCCCCAGCCGGCTCGTCTCTGAGGCGCTCCTCGGCCTGCTTCCTTCGGAACTCACCTCACTCGGAGCTGCTCCGAGGTAAACTGCTCGCTGGCCCTCAGAGTGGCGATCCGCGATGAGTGGGTAACCAGAAAAACGCCCCTTCGGGTGGAAGAGGGAGGAACCAAGGAGCGCTCAGTCAGTTCCTTTGGAGCATTCTCCCCAGCTCGCTCTGGGGATAGGCGAGGCGGCTGGCAGGGCGCACCGGCAGGTGCTCCCAGCAAGGTGAGGGGAGCCCTCCAGCCAGCAGATATTCACACCAGAAAAACATGTACTTGGGAGTTTGGAATGAATTTGCTCTGATATGTCTTGTAAATCACAAGAAACATGTTACAGACATGTTAACAACAGAAAAAATAATAATTTTTGCCAGAGTGTCACTTTAACTGTATTGTGACTTTATCTTTTAATTTGAATCAAGAACATTAGTTATTGCACAATCTCAAGCCAGACTCTGAGGCTGGATACTGAAGCCTTACTACACCAAACGCTTTAAACACAATGGACTTTATTGTGACCTCTGAGGACATTACTCTACTGCAAAAGGCATATAAACAAATTACTTACCTTAAAGAGGATGTCCGACGGCTGTCTTATGAACTCCAGAGAAAAGACTCTGCTTTCCAGCTTTGCGACTAGTCTTCTGATCCTAATATCTGTCATGGTCGCTCAGCAGACCAAAAAGTCTCCTGTGGATGGTGCAGATCTCCAGGACACAGTTATGTGGGATTCTTCTACCTGTCCAAGACCCTCTCAAGATAAAATAAGAAAAGATAAGATAAGATAAGATAAGATAAGATAAGCCTTTATTAGTCCCACAATGGGGAAATTCCAGGACTGCAACAGCACAGCGATAGCAACACTCAGAGCAACAATTCAGAAGATAAGATAATTAGAGCAGTGAATATACATATGTACACAGAAATATACACAGTGCAGAGCATTGTAGCTAGATGGAATAAACAGCATAACAGTCTATTCAGTTACCCCGCATAGTATGAATATGTACCCATACAGTATATTTTGTATTTGAATCAGCCTAATTGTCACCCTCTGTAGTGATTGATATTGTCCTAGTTGTATAATGGAGGGGACTACTATTGTGCAAGTTTGTTACATTTTGTGCATTCAATATGACCTCTACGAGCAGCCCTGGTTAGGTTTTAAAGTCTGACAGTCATAGGTAGGAAGGACCTGCAAAACCTCTCGGTCGCACATCTAGGGTGGTACAGCCAACTTCTAAATGAGCTCCTCAGTGCGTTCAGCGTGTCCTGCTTGGGGTGGGACTCAGACTCCAGCAGAGATGACAGTTTAGCCACCATCCTCCTCTCTCCTATCTCCTCCACTGGGTCAAGGCGCTGCCCCAGGACAGAGCTAGCTTTTTTGATCAGTCTATTCAGTCTCTTCCTGTTGGCTGCTGTGATGCTGTTGCCCCAGCAGACCACTCCAAATGTGATAGCTGATGCCACCACAGAATTGTAGAAGGTCTTCAGGAGCACCCCTTGTACACCAAAAGACCTGAGCCTCCTCAGGAGGAACAGCCTGCGCTGTCCCTTCTTGTAAAGCGCGTCGGTGTTGTGTGACCAGTCCAGTTTATTGTTCAGATGAACACCCAGACACTTGTAGGATGTCACCATCTCAATGTCTGCTCCCTGGATGTTTACTGGTACTGGGGGGGGGGGGGGGGGGTCCTTGCCTACGGCAGTCCACCACCAGTTCCTTAGTTTTCCTCGCATTGATCTGGAGGCAGTTCCGATAGCACCAGTCCACGAAGTCCTGGATAAGTCCCCTGTACTTCGCATCATCTCTATCAGAGATGAGGCCAACGATCGCAGAGTCATCAGAGAACGTCTGTAGATAGCAGTGTAGTGTGTTGTGTGAAAAGTCCGCAGTATTAATGGTGACCAGGAAGGGAGCCAGAACTGTTCCCTGGGGGGCCTCTGTACTGCAGATGATAGTGTCGGACACACAATCCTGGGTTCTCACAAACTGTGTCCGGTTTGTGAGGTAGTCCAGGATCCACGATGACAGATGCTGGTCCACCCCTGTGCGCAGTAGCTTGTCCTTCAGGATCACCAGTTGGATGGTGTTGAAAGCACTGGAGAAATCAAAGAACACGATCCTCACCATGCTCCCAGGCTTCTCTAGGTGAGATAGGGAACGTTGTAGGAGAAAGATCACTGCATCTTCCACCCTGATGCCATGCTGTTAGGCAAACTGGAGTGGATCCATCGCTGGTCCCACCAGTGGGTGGAGGTGGGCAAGGAGAAGCTTCTCCAGGGTCTTCATCAGGTGTGATGTGAGGGACACTGGTCTGTAGCTGTTCAGGTGTTTGGGGTGGGAGGTCTTTAATACGGGTACAACACAGGATGTTTTCCACAGCTGTGGTACCCTCCCCAGCTTCAGGATCAGGTTGAAGATGTGCTCCACAATCCCACACAGCTGGTCTGCAGAGGACTTGAGAAGCTTTGAGCTGATGCAGTCTAGACCCAAGGCCTTCCTTGCCTTGATCTTCCTCAGCTCCGCCCTCACCTGGGTCTTAGTGAGGGTCAGGTTGAGGCAGGGGGGCTGTGTGTTGGGAGTGGGGGTGTTGGTGGGGGGTGGGGGTGGGGACAGCAGGACTAGATGACAGTAGAGGCAGCAGTGATTGGTGTGCAGGCGGCGGGGAGGGTGGTTGGTCAAACCTGTTAAAAAACAGGTTCAGGTTGTTCACCCACTCCCTGCCCCCCCCCCCCCCCCCCCGTGGCCTGGGAGGAGGAATTCTGGAGCCCAGAAATGGTTTTGAGGCTTCTCCAGACCCCGCTGATGTCAATCTGTTGCAGCTTGTCCTCCATCTTCTTCCTGTAGCTGTCCTTACCCTCTCTGATCCTCCTCCGTAGCTCCCTCTGTACGGACTTCAGCTCCTTCCTGTTTCCCGACCTGAAGATCCATTTCTTTTCTTTCATTTGGGACTTTATCTCAGGGTTGATCCAGGGTTTGTTGTTTGAGCAATACCATATGGTCTTGGTGGGTAAGATGTTGCCCACACAGAAGTTGATGTAGTCTGATGTAGTCTGTGATGGTGTGTGTGAGGCTCGATATCCTCACCATGTGGATTGCAGGGCTACTCCCATGCAGTGGTTTCAAAACAGTCCTTTAGAGCGTCCATCGCCTCCTCAGACCATACTTTCACTGTGCAAGTAACCAGAGGTTGTCTGTGTACTAAGGGTTTGTACACAGGCAGGAGGTGAACCAAGTTGTGAGCCGCTCTCCCGAGCGGGGGAGTGACAATGAGGTGTACGCCTCCTTAGCATTTGCATAAAATAAGTCCAGTGTTTTATTGTCTCCGGTGTGGCACGTGACATACTGGGCGAACGTGGGCAGAATGGAGAACAGTGAAGTATGGTTAAAATCACCTGAGATGAAGAGGAGAGCATTTGGGTGTTGTGTCAGCAGCCTGCTAGAGACTGAGTGGATGGTGTCACACGTTGCCCCAGCGTGCGCAGACGGATTTGCATAAATAACAATGCAGATCATGTGTGAGTATTCCCTAGGGAGGTAAACAGGCCGCATGCTAACAGCTAGCAACTCAATGTCTTTGCTGCAGTGTTGCTCTTTAATCGTGATGTGCCCAGGGTTACACCATCTGTTGTTCACATACATTATGACCCCTCCACCCCTTGTCTTCCCATTGTCTGGTGTCCGGTCTGCCCGTATTGTGTGGAAACCCTCCAGTTCGATGTTAGCATCTGTTGCTAGTTCTGTTAGCCACGTCTCAGTAAACAACATCATGCTAATCTCTCTGAAGACGCTCTTGTAATGGGACATAGCCGCTAGCTCATCTGTCTTATTAAGTAGCGATTGTACATTCCCCATGATAACTGATGGAAGGACGGGTCTGTACCTTATGTTGTTCGCTCGTTGCCTTACTCCAGCCCGACATCTGCATCATTTCCACCTGATTTCTCTTGGTATGTCGAGATTTTGCATTAGCACTGTGGGGCAGTTAAGTGCTAACAGCTGATTCCTGCTGTACCATCTCCTGCTGTAAACAATGGCTTTGTCCACCAGCTCGGGAGACATTTGGGATATGAGCCAAAAATCAGACTGATATCAGCACCAGTATGGAGATTTGTGTGTCCGTGATGGAAAAGGTGTCGCAAGATCAGAAAGTTTGGCCAGAAAAAGACAGATAGTAAATAAAAAACAAGAAAAAAACTCAGAATTGAGCCGCTGTTGCAAAGAGGCAGCTTACTCATGTGGCACCGGAAGTATCTTCCAGCTCAATGCACAATAATGAGATGCCCTGGTCTGAAGTGGTAGTCTGTGGCTGTAAGAGGGCCTCTGATTGGTCCACTTCTCCTCCTTTGGACATCTCTAACCGCTTTGCAGCTCTGGCGAAGGATGAAAACTTTGTTTTCCTGGGTCCCACCTTCAAGTCAAGACCTCAACCCAATAACTGCTGAAGCTGCAGCTGTTCCCCCTTTGGTCGAAACCACAGTGTTCCCTCCATTGGGTACGGAGGGCAATCAGGCGGCTGGTCCCTCTGAAGTGGTGCCACTGCTACCCCCTTTGCGGTCTTCAACCTCTTCTACATGGTGTAGGATCCTGAGGGAGGCAGTGCAGCGGGACTCCAGGGTGGTCTCTCGTCTGGAACCGGCTGGGAAGTGCTCTTTCAACTCACCTGTAGCATCGCTACCTCACCCACCTGGCCAGATGCATAAGGGAGACTGTGTGTCCTCTCTGATCACCGGTGACCCCATCATGAGGAACATCAGATCAAAATCAGCTGTTTGTCACTTGCTGCCTACCCGGGGCCAGAGTCGTTGATGTCCTGCAGCAGTTCCCATCCCTGCTCAGTAAACACCCACAGGTACACAACGTTATTATCCACTGTGGTGCAAATGACATCCTGCCATGGGCAGCATGGTGGTGCAGTGGTTAGCACTGTTGTCTTACAGCTAGAAGGCTCCAGGTTCGAATCCCCAGGCTGGCAGGGGTAGGAACCTTTCTGTGTGGAGTTTGCATGTTCTCCCTGTCCTGCATGGGTTTACTCCGGGGGCTCCGGTTTCCTCCCACAATCCAAAGACATGCACGTTAGCTTAATTGGTTGCTCTAAATTGTCCCTAGATATCTGTCTCCTATAGGCCCTTAGAGTAGAGGGTTAATGCTAGTGAAGCTCTTTGAGACTAGAAAAGCACTATATAAGTACAGGTCCTTATCCCCAAACAGCAGTCCGAAGTTTTAAAACAGGATTTTAACAGTCTCTTTAGTGAGTTAAAAAACTGTGGAAAGGCCAGTTTTATCTTTGGGTCCCTCCACTCTTTGAACCAAGTGTTGGTCATTTTGGCAGATTGCTCTCTCTTCACACCTGGCTGCAGTCTGTTTGTCCATCACAAAATTTGTTGTATATAGACAATTTTAATCTTTTTTGGGACCAACCCTCCTTTTTTTTAACAGAGATGGTATTCATCCCAGCTTCCTTAGTGCATGTGCTTTGTTAGCCAATATTGTCCATCCAGTTTCCATAGCTCCACGCCCTCACTGACTGACCAGTACCTGGCCAGACAACACACCAGTCCCTGATTGCCTCACACCAGTGTCCTCAGCTCCTACTAGCTCCCCCTACTGTCCAAATATTTCACCTGGTATTTCAGAGAACCTCTCCATCATACCTGTCATAATCAATAACAGACCTTCTCCAAAGCTTCAAAGACCAGCAAGTTGCAGGTTTTTACACTTTGCCCCAGGTTACACATTGTAAGCCAGCCAAGATTTACCCGGACATCTTTACTGCTAAAATGATGGTCATTAATGCCCACTCTATGACTAACAAATCTGATATTTTAAATGACTTTTTCTGCAGAGCAATTGGATTCTATGTTTATTTCTGAGACGTGGCAGCATGAGAATGATGTTTCATATCTTCTAGAACTATATCCTAGTGACTGTTCATTTTTCAGTGCACCACAAATTTCTGGCCATGGAGGTGGAACTGCTATTATTGTTAAAAAGTCATTCATATGCCAGGTGATTGCTACAGGTTCCTACAGTTCATTTGAGATCATTATGATCAAAACTGGCAGTGCTCAGCCCTTGTACTGTGTTTTAATATATCATCCACCTGAGCCTGCTACATCCTTTCTTTCTGACTTTAAGGACTTTTTTATCTTCCACCATCAAACTAGGCAGAATCATCATTGTCAGAGACTTTAACATTCATATTGACGTTTCAACCAACAGCACTACAAAGGAATTCTTGGGCTTAATGGACTCGTATAACCTTGTTCAACATATATCTGACACCACTCACACTGTAGGACATGTTTTGGGTTTGGTCTTCACTTATGGCGTCATCCTTGACCATGTAAAAACAAGTGAAGTCATTTTCAGTGACCATAAACTAATCTCTTTTAATGTTTTATTTAACAGAGCCTTCTTCTCAAGTATGTGTCAAATGTAGTCATTTTATTGATGATTCTGCTATTAATACGTTTTCTTCTAGTTTTAATTTTTTAATCCCTTCTGAAGATAATGTAGACCTTTTTGTGAATTCTTTTAAAGATCATTGTTGTATGATTCTCAATAAGGTGGCCCCTTACAAAATAAGACAACGCTGAATCACCACGCTTGTACTTTGGTTAAATAAGCAAACTTGTGACTTTCCACGATCCTTTCAAAAAGCAGAACGAAACTGGATTGGCTGTTCATCGAGAACATTTTAAAGAACTTTTTCACTTGTATAATGACAGTGAATGAAGTTAGATCTTCATATTTTAATCAACTTGTAAATCATAATAAGAACAATTCCAGGGTTTAACACTATTAACAGCATTGTTTCTCCCCCTCCTCAAAAAGATCCAGTACTCTTTAATGATGACTGCAATGAATTCCTTAATCATTTTGTAAATAAGCTACAGGACTTGAGATCCAAAATCCCCTTAAGGTCCTCTCCTTATGAAGACTGCCCTGCTCCATTTACTTCATTCTCCCCAGTTCCACTTAATGACAGTTAAAATAATAAGCAAATTGAAACCCTTACCATCCTCATCTGAGATTTTATCACTTTCTCTCCTAACTGGGTCTTTAACCACCATTTGTCCTTCATTACTGACCATCATTAACAGTTCACTGAGACAAGGCTGTGTTTCTTCCCATTTCGAACATGCTGGGATAATTCTGTTACCTAAAAAACCTAATCTCGATTGTAGCTTAGTTGTTAATTACTGACCAATTAATAAATTGACGTTTATTAGAAAAATATTAGAAAAAGTGGTGGGATGTCAGCTCAAAGCCTTATTATGTAAATTAAAGATCAGCAATCCTTTTCGATCTGGCCTTCAGAAACTGCACTCTACTGCTACTGCTCTTTTAAAGGTGTATAATGATCTTTTAATGGCATCTGATTGTGGGGATTGTTCTGTTCTCATATTGCTTGATCTTAGTGCAGCATTATACTATTGATGACAACATTTTAATTAATAGGTTAAAGGTATACATGGTTCTGCTTTAGATTGGTTTCATTCAAATCTTTTTGAAAGGACTTTTTCTGTAAGGGTGAGTAAGTTTTATTCTTCCACAGCCTCTCTGACGTGTGGGATTCCACAAGGTTCAATCCTGGGTCCATTATTATTTTCTTTTTATGTTATTCCTTTAGCACATATTATTCAATCTTTTAATGCCATTTTTTTATCATTATGCAGATGACCTCCAGTTACACAGGGTTACAAAAATATTTTTTTGTAAGTTGTCTGTGTTTTTTCAACTGATTTAAGACAATTTTGCACCGCTGAATCCCAAAATGACATCCGTTTCTGTCAATCAGGTCAGGTTTTTATGCTAAGTTGATTTTTTAAAAATCTGATCTTCTGAAGAAATTGATTACATTTTTGTGGCATTATCAGTTGATTTTTGTTAATATTTCTCATCCGAATTAGATTTTTAAGAGAAAAAAATCATTTTCTAACACAATTTATTGATTAAATGTTACAAACTTTGATTACTGTAAATTGAATAGTAGACATTGATAAAGGTAAGTTCATGTGAATTGAATGTTACATCATCATTGTTCAAAATTCAGAGCTTCAACTTCCATTTATTCAAACCTCTAGAATGCTCAGCGGCAGGGATGTCTCTCTTCAGAGTCCAACAGTAATCAGCCATCATGACAATTTATGACATCATGTCATAAATTGGCATATGCAAACTCTTCAGAGTTCTAGAAATTTCAAGAAATAAAAAAGAATTTTGCATCATATAAAGCGAAAATACCCATACATGTAAACAAAAACGTAAAAAAAACAACATGTGGCCATAGTTCAAAAAGTTGAGCTGATTGAGCAGAACCAATGTGATTTTTGGAGCACATCAAAATTGTCCTAAATCAGCTAAAAAAAATTAAAAAAAACCAGACAATAAATTTGGTGTTGACCAGTGTTATACATGTCTTTTAAACCTCACCAGCTTGACAGGCTTCTCTATACTGGTTAACTGCTTAACCCAGATCAGTGACTGGCTCTCCAGCAACTACCTCATCTTAAATTCCAATAAAACTTGAGACCATGATTGTAGCCCCTTTTGATCTTCATCCAGTAATCAGTCAGATACGTTCTTCTTTTTGCTCATCTCATAAGTTCAATGTTAGAAATTTGGGTGTTATTTTTAAATCCTCCCTTGGCTTTAATTCCCATGTAAATTCTATTTCACATTCATGCTTCTTTCATTGAAAAATTATTTCCAAATTGACAGCTATTGTTTCGTCAAGTGAGCTTGAAAAAATAACCCATGCATTTGTGTCTTTATGACTAGATTATTGCAATACTTTGTTTACTGGTTTAGACAAATCTTCTCTTTCTTGTCTCCAGTTTATACCAAATGCTGCAGCCAGACTACTTACACGTTCCAGAAAACGAGATCATATTACCCCCATATTATATAAGTTACATTGGCTACCAGTGGATTTTAGGATTTGTTTTAAAGTTCTTACATATAGAGCACTTGATGGAAAAGCCCCATCTTATGTATCTGATCTCCTTCTCAAACATACTCTTGCAGTGCTCGCATTCTTAGAGCTGAAGCCCAGGACTTGTTAGTTGTTCAGAGCCTTTCAGTCTGTAGCTCTGAGGCTTTGGAATAATCTCCCACTCCAGCTACGTTTAGCTGACTCTGTGGACTCTTTTAAAAAACAGGTGAAAACTTTGTTGTTTAACAAGGCTTTCCATTGAATCTCATTTCAACTGCTTTTTAATGGTATGTCTGATATTTTTTAAATATTTTAAT
Source organism: Pholidichthys leucotaenia (assembly GCA_020510985.1). NCBI lineage: Eukaryota > Metazoa > Chordata > Actinopteri > Cichliformes > Pholidichthyidae > Pholidichthys > Pholidichthys leucotaenia. Next base: position 160,492,339 of record CM035838.1, on the reverse strand, counting down.
CTTGTGTTTTAATTTCTTCTCTTTATTATTTTCTTCTTTTTTAATGGTGTCTTTATCAAGTTTTTTTTTTTATTTTGCTTTATTGTACAGTGCTTTGTGACTATATGTCTGTGAAATGTGCTTTATAAATAAACTTTACTTAGTCGTGAAAAAATTAGGACACCCCATTAAATATTCACTTCTTTACAAAGAAATGTTCACATATCTATGTCTAACCTTGTTTTTGTTTATATCTGCATTTATTAACATTTATTTTAGCCATTTTAAGTGGGAATGAATGTGGAGGTGTCCTAAAAAGATGTGGGGTGTCCTAATTTATTCCTCACTATTTGTTTAGAATTACGGTTCACAAAAAAATTTGAAAAAAAGTCTTCAATTCATTCATTCATTTCTTCAATTCATTAATTGTTTAGTTGTATTACATGAATCTCCCAGTATTTTTAACATTGATATTAAATATCCATGTCTAAATATGTTTTTAAAACACACACACACACACACACACACACACACACACACACACACACAGAGGCTTATACAGGGTGTCCTAATTTTTTCACATGACTGTACTTAGACGTGTGCAACCCTCACACACTGCAGAAAGAAATCCTGAGATAGAATGGCTTGTAGTGTACCAACAGGCTATTTACATGCTTGGCCATGATACCAGGTTGATACTTTGCATAAAAGATAAGTGTCACTTCTTTGTTTAAAAAATGAAGGATTCCTTAAAAGGGTGTTCTATCAAATGACTGCCAGCAAGTGACCCAACCTTTAACTGCAAAAGAATTCTGATTATATTATATATTCTATTAAGGTGTAAATCAGGAATGCCCTACTTTATCATCCAACTGGATTCTAGCATGGATCATAATTTTACAAATTTTGCATTTTATAGAATAAGGCGTAAAACTAATGATTTATGTGCAAACTTATTATGTAAGAATCATGAACATTGAAAGTCACCATGTTGTTTCTCATGATTTACGTGCAGTATACCGAAATGGGTGTTTTACTGGGCGGCAGTTAGGTTGAATGGATATTTGAGGTATGCACATTTGTTTTTCATATTGGAAAGCTATGTTCAACCTTTGTGCTTGTGATGCAATATGCATTCTGAGCATTATTCTGCTGGTAAATATCTTCCAGGTGTATCACTGTCACTTTCCAGGTATAGCTGTGTCATTCAGGGAAAATTTCTAGGGAAAAAGATTCATTTTAATAGTTTCTTCACTATCTAAAAAATACTCCATATTAGATATAAGCTTTGTCAAAATTATTTATACTGGATAAATTATTTATACAGGATAGATCTTTGTGGATCTAGAGAAAGCAAATGATAGGGTGCCAAGAGAGGAAGTGTGGTACTGTGTGAGGATGTCAGGAGTGGCAGAGAAGTAAGTATGTGAAGGTGGTGCAGGACAAGTATGAGGACAACGAGATGGTGGTGAGGTGAGCTGTAGGAGTGATGGATGGATTCAAAGTGGGAGTGGGATTACATCAGGGATCGGCTCTGAGCCCCTTCTTGTTTGCCATGGTGATGGACAGGCTGACAGATGAGGTCAGTCAGGAGTCTCTGTGGGCCATGATGTTTGCAGTGGACATTGTGATCTGTAGTGAGAATAGGGAACAGGTGGAAGAGAACCAGGAGAGGTGAAGGTATGCTTTGGAGAGAAGAGGAATAAAAGTCAGTAGAAGCAAGACAATACATGAGTGTGAATGAGAGGGAGGCAGGTGCGACGTTGAAGATAGAAGGAGTAGGGGTAGTGAAAGATGAGTTTAAATACCTGGGGTCAACCATCCAAAGCAATGGAAAATGCACAAGAGAGGTGAAGAAGAAAGTGCAGGCAGGGTGAAGACGAGTGTCAGGGCTGATTTGTGACAGAAGGGTAGCAGCAGGCATGCTAAGATTTTCATTGGGAGTGACTAGGAGGGACATGATTAGAAATGAGTATATAAGAGGGACAGCTCAGGTTGAGTGGTTTGGAGACAAAGTAAGAGAGCCAAACCTGAGATGGTTTGAGCATGTGCAGAGGAGGGACAGTGGATATATTGGACAAAGGATGTTAAAGATGGAGCTGCCAGGCAGGAGGAAACGAGGAAGACCACAGAGACGACTCATGGATGTAGTGAAGGAGGACATGGAGAGAGTTGTTATTTCAGAGGAAGATGCAAGGGATAGGGTGAGAAGAGGGCAGATGATCCGCTGTGACGACCCCCAAAGGGAGCAGCCGAAAGAAGAAGGAAAAAGAAGCAATATTATGTCCATATGCCTACTGTATAACAATGTTACTGACATAACGTTCGGCTCAGGAGACGCACACACACAGGCTCAGAGTAGTTCAAACTGTTTATTAACAACAGGGATGTTTGGGTGCGTGTCTGCAGAATGTTAATGTGTTGGTGGGGGCGTCTGCTTCGGACCCAGAGGCAGGAGACCGTTCAGCCGGCAACCTTGTTTGGGCAGATGACTGGCGCTTCAAGGATGGAAGCCCGGGAGACAGCCACCTGCAGGGCTCGGTGCAGCAGCGAGGAGAGACGAGGGACGGGATTGTCCGCCGCCGAGGAATCCACCTGTGCACAGGGGAGCAGACTGGAGAGATGAGGTAAGTGAACTTCTTACCGGTAAAGAGGATGCTGAAGAGAATGTGGTAGAAGTCCATGCAAAGGAAACGAAGTCTACGGCTTCAGGCCGACGCTCAGGGCGAGGCGGCTTTTATCCTTCGCCGCTGACGAGTAGCAGGTGCGTGAGCAGGTGGCGCCGCTGATGAATGGCGCGGCGTGACAGTACTCCCCCCTCTAGCAGCGCCTCCTGGCGATGGCTTATCCGGGTGCGCTCGGTGGAAGTCCGCGATGAGCGATGGGTCCAACACAAACGACGGGGGCACCCACTGTCGATGCTCGGGCCCATAGCCCTCCCAGTCCACCAAGTATTGCAACCCACGACCCCGGCGCCGGGAGTCCAGGATGGAGGAAGCGGACCAGGCCGGATGGCCACCAATCATCCGGGGCGCGGGTTGCGCTGCAGGAGGAGGGCAAAGGGGGTCAGAAACCGCCAGTTTCACCTTCGACACGTGGAAAGTAGGATGAATGCGGAGGGAGGGGGGAATAGCCACGCGCACAGCCACCGGGTTGATGATCCGGGTGATGGGGTAGGGACCCATGAAGCGCTGTGCCAGCTTTCTCCTCTCGCCTTTTAGAGTGACGTCCTGGGTGGAAATGTAAACAAGCTGCCCAACTCTGTACGCCGGGGCAGGTCTCCTACGCCGGTCCGCCACAGTCCTGTTGCGCTCCGCTGTGCGTAATAGCGCATGGCGCGCGGCAGCCCAGGTGGAGCGGAACTGCCTGAGATGGGCCCTAACTGACGGGACAGTTACCTCACTCTCCTGCTCCGGAAACAGCGGGGGGTCGTAACCCAGGGACGCTTTGAAGGGGGACATCCCTGTAGCAGAAGAGCGAGCGGTGTTGTGGGCATATTCAACCCAGGCAAGATGGTTGCTCCAGGACGCGGGTTTGGATCTGGACACACAGCGGAGCGCAGCCTCCAGCTCCTGGTTGGTCCTCTCACACTGCCCGTTGGATTGGGGGTGATGGCCGGAGGAGAGGCTCACCTTGGCTCCGATGGCGTTGCAGAATGACCTCCAAACCTCAGATGAAAACTGGGGGCCCCGGTCCGAGACCACGTCCACCGGAATCCCATGCAGCCTGACCACGTGTTGGACGAGGAGGTCCGCCATCTCCAGGGCAGTAGGGAGGCCTCGCAGGGGGATGAAGTGCACGGCCTTGGAGAAGCGGTCCACGATGGTCAGGATGGTGTCATAGGAGTTGGAGATGGGGAGTCCGGTGACGAAATCCAGAGCGATGTGCGACCAGGGCCTGCCAGGGACGGGCAGGGGCTGGAGCAGACCCGCTGGAGGGGCATTTCCCGATTTGCAGGTGGCACAGATTGGGCAAGCCCGGGCGTAGCGGGCTGCATCCCTCCGCAGGCCTGGCCACCAAAAGGACCGTTGGAGGAGATCTATCATCCGGGAGGTGCCAGGGTGACAGGTGAGCTTGGAGGTGTGGAGCCAGTGGATGACCTCTCCTCGGACCGCGGATGGCACGAACAGCCTCCCCTCCGGTCCGCCGCCAGGGTCAGGTTCCACCTGCTGTGCCTTCCGGATCTTGCTCTCAATGTCCCACGAGATGGCTCCCACGACGCACGACCTGGGCAGGATGGAGTGGGGCGCCTCCTCCGACTCCACGGGGGCGAACTGCCTGGAGAGGGCGTCAGGCAGGACGTTCTTAGAGCCAGGCCTGAAGGTGATGGAAAATTGGAACCTGGCGAAGAACAGGGACCAGCGCGCCTGGCGGGCGTTCAGGCGCTTGGCAGATCGCAAGTATTCCAAGTTCTTGTGGTCCGTGAGGACCACAAACGGCAGGCTTGCCCCCTCCAACCAGTGGCGCCACTCCTGCAGGGCGAGCTTGATGGCCAAGAGCTCTCTGTCCCCCACATCGTAGTTTCTCTCCGCCGGGGACAAGCGCCGGGAGAAGAAGGCGCACGGTCGCTTGGCGCCATCGTCCGGTGACCGCTGGGACAGCACTGCTCCCACTCCCGTGTCCGAGGCGTCTACCTCTACAATGCACTGCAGCGCGGGGTCGACCTGGCGAAGGACCCGGGAGGAGGAGAATTCCGCCTTCAGCGCCTCAAAGGCGGCAGCGACCTCTTCGGTCCACCGGAACGGGACCTTCGGGGACGTGAGGCGGGTCAGTGGTCCCACGATGGCACTGAAGTTGGGGACAAAGCGGCGGTAGAAATTGGCGAAGCCAACAAATTGCTGCACCTGTTTCCGGGATGCAGGTGTGGGCCATTCCACCACCGCCTTTACCTTCTCTGGGTCGGGGAGCACCCTATCGTGGGCGATGATGAACCCCAGGAAGGACGTGCTCCTGGCGTAAAATTCACACTTTTCTGCCTTAACGTACAGACGGTTCTCCAGCAGCCTTTGGAGGACCCGCCTCACGTGGACCTGGTGCTCATCCCTGGACTTGGAGAAGATGAGAATATCGTCCAGGTAGACGAACACAAAAAGGCCAATGAAGTCCCGGAGGACGTCATTTATGAGGCGCTGGAAGACTGCAGGAGCGTTGGTCAACCCGAACGGCATCACCAGATATTCAAAGTGGCCGTTCGGGGTACGGAAGGCCGTTTTCCACTCATCTCCCTCCCGGATCCGGACGAGGTGGTAAGCGCTGCGTAGGTCCAGCTTGGTGAACCAGGTCGCCCCCTGGAGGGAGTGGAAAGCAGTGTCCATGAGAGGCAGGGTGTAACGGTCCTTCTCCGTGATATTATTGAGGGCCCGGTAGTCGATACAAGGGCGGAGGGACCCATCCTTTTTCCCCACGAAGAAGAACCCTGCCCCCACGGGTGACGATGATGGGCGGATAATCCCAGCACTTAAAGATTCCTTCAGGTAGGCGTTCATCGTCTCCTTCTCCGGCGCAGACAGGCTATAAAGGCGACCAGAAGGTAAGGGAGCCCCCTGGCGGAGGTTGATGGCGCAGTCATAGGGCCGATGAGGGGGAAGAGACATAGCTTTCGCTTTGCTGAACACCATACCCAGGTCGTGAAATTCTGGGGGCACCAGAGACAGGTCCGGGGGTGCAGCGTCCGTCGCAGGGGGAGGAGCGGACGGAGAGCAGGCAGCGGACTGAAGGCAGGTGCCCATACAGAACGTACTCCATGCCGAGATCCCAGCTGATTTCCAATCCAGGACCGGATTGTGAAGGCGGAGCCAGGGATACCCCAGGATGACGGGCGACACAGAGTTGGGAAGGACGTAAAAGGTCATTTCCTCCCGGTGGTTTCCCGAGATGATGACCGGTAGGGGAACAGTTTGATGTGTCACTCTCCCGAGGGTGGCACGGGAGAGGTGGATTAGGGAGATGGGAGTATTGAGTGCCTGGCAGCGGATGCCCAATCGGGTTGCCAGGCTTTGTGAAATGAAGCTGCCTTCTGCGCCCGAATCCACCAGTGCGTGGGTGAGGTGCCCAGTAGGGTTATGGCAGAAACGGATGGGCAGCTTCAATTGAGTCAGTGATCCTAACCGATTGACATCCGCGAGGCTTCCAACAGTGACTCGCGGACCCCACCGACTGGCTTTCCGTGGGCAACACTCCACGGTGTGTTGGTCGCCTCCGCAATACATGCAGAGGCCCAACTCACGGCGGCGTTGTTTCTCCACAGGGGAAAGTTTAGTCCAGCCCGTCACCATCGGCTCCGACTCCTCGGGGCGCGATGCTGGCGGCGCCGCCAGGGGGCGAGCTTGGAACAGGTGCGGCGAGGCTCCACGAGGGCGAGAAGAAGAAGACCTCCGCCCCGAGGAGCGCTCGCGCAGCCTGTTATCCAAACTTATCGCTAAGGACGTCAGCTCCGCTAGCGTCCCAGGGATATCCCGACCAGCCAGTTCATCCCTCAGATCACTATTGAGGCTGCGGAGGAACAGGCCACAGAGGGAGCGTTCCTCCCAGCCCAATTCCTCCGCCGCTACCCGGAAGTCGACCGCGTAGTCCGCTGCCGACCGGCTTCCCTGCTGGAGAGCGAGAAGCCGATCGACCTGGACCGTTTCGGTTTGTGAGTGGTCAAAGACCTCCAGAAAGCGCCTCACGAATTGGTCATAGGTGAGGGTGGCATAACTGGGCCTCGCCATTACGGCGTAGGTCCAAGTTAACGCACGCCCCTCCAGAAGATTCCCTATGTAACCAATTCGGCTGTGATCCGAGGGAAAATCTCCGGGCACACGGTGGAACACGGACTCACACTGCATAATAAACCCCCGCGCTCCGCCGAGCTTACCGCTAAAGCGGGCGGGGGTCGGAATCGGCGTGAGCCGAACCGGTGCCACTGGAGCCGGCTGGACGGCCGCTGGAACAGCAGGAGCCGCGCCACCCTGGCGAGTCGGGAGGAACGGCTGTTGGGGGTCCAAGCGGTTCAATCGGTTAGTCAGTTCTAATAATTGGTTAAGAACCACCTGTTGCTGATAAACAATCTGATCCACCCGAGCCTCGAGGATGGTAAACCGGTGTGCGAGCCCGCCGTCCGCCGAGCCGCTCGGCTGAAGCCGTACTGACATAACGTTCGGCTCAGGAGACGCACACACACAGGCTCAGAGTAGTTCAAACTGTTTATTAACAACAGGGATGTTTGGGTGCGTGTCTGCAGAATGTTAATGTGTTGGTGGGGGCGTCTGCTTCGGACCCAGAGGCAGGAGACCGTTCAGCCGGCAACCTTGTTTGGGCAGATGACTGGCGCTTCAAGGATGGAAGCCCGGGAGACAGCCACCTGCAGGGCTCGGTGCAGCAGCGAGGAGAGACGAGGGACGGGATTGTCCGCCGCCGAGGAATCCACCTGTGCACAGGGGAGCAGACTGGAGAGATGAGGTAAGTGAACTTCTTACCGGTAAAGAGGATGCTGAAGAGAATGTGGTAGAAGTCCATGCAAAGGAAACGAAGTCTACGGCTTCAGGCCGACGCTCAGGGCGAGGCGGCTTTTATCCTTCGCCGCTGACGAGTAGCAGGTGCGTGAGCAGGTGGCGCCGCTGATGAATGGCGCGGCGTGACAGTTACATTATTATAAATACAAATGAATATGTTAAAACCATTGCAGCATGGTGTATTTCAGCAGATAGGGAGTCTAAATGGTACATAGGAATATCCTCTGATAACTTTAATACTGTGTCTGAGAATTAGAAAATATTGATGAGTCATTATGACTTGAAATGTCCACAAAAGAATGTGTTTATCCAGACTATGTGATGTTCTGTGAATACCTGAAAAAGGCTTGAGTGTTCCAGATGTAAGGCTAGTGTGTGTGGTGCAAGACTGGAAAGATTAAACTGGGAAATTGTGAGACTGTTAGGCACGCCCATAGGGCTATATTAACTTCTGTTTGTTCTTATTTGGGGTCTTCCGTGGTCATGGACAGAGGGACCCTGTTGTCTTTGTGATGGCTTCTTCCCAATATATAATAAATCTCTATATTTTTTTTAATAAGGGTCTCTGATTCTTCCAGAGAGGACCAGGAAAACCTACCACACAGTACATTTGGCTTGCTCAAATTGTGCCACACATTTTTCCCCGAGGCAAAGTACAGAAAGTTCTCTTTTCACTTTGGTTCTTACATAACTAAGGGCTGAGGCTGAGGTTGGGTGATAAAATGTTCGTTTCTTCCATGGTTTGGTAATGAATCAAAACGTCTCTTCTGTGTGTTTCTTATCTGCAGACACACGTTCTGTTTGTTGGTACTAAACAGCTTTAGCAGCTAATGAGTTTCTCCCGGATCGCCACTGAAGTCGCCCTCACCTCTTGTTCCTGTGGAACTTCCTGACATTAAGAAAGCTAATTCTCCGACACTTCTGCCCTCAATTTCAAACTAGCCCCAAATCCTCTTAATAGATTACTCGCCATCAATCAGCACACACAAAAGCGACCGAGGGAGTCAACTCAATACCCATGACTAAGCTTATTTTCCTTGGTGGCGATATGACAGCTACCACCAGAGAAGGGGAGGAGGAGGAGGCAGTGGTGCTAAGATGCACTTTGCCACCACAATACATCTCATCCACAGCAGCAGACAGGGCTAATGAAATAGGATATGGAGAGTTCCCCTCAAACGGCCCAAGCTCTGACAATAGCCATATGGGACCTTTAAAAACCTGCATCTCAGATAGTCCAAAGGGGCTGTCAGTTCTCTTTAGTTTCATTATTCAGTGTTGCAGCAGCAACCCATAACCAATTAGTTCAGTGGTCATCAGTGGAAGGCGAGATGGGACTGCGGCCACCGCTGGTCCTCATATGGCTGACCTTGGGAGCAGTAGACCTTCTCTGTACACATCTGGGTCTGGAGAGGCAATGGAGCTTAAAGGCATCCTCCCTGCTGCACCTCCTGCCCCAAATTAGATAGCAGCCACTAGAGCACACATCAAATCAAATATGGATTACTTCTGCCCCCTACTGGAAGGGAACAGGAAATCTTGAGACCAACAGCAAAAGCAGCAGCAGCAGCTTCAGGTGATGAGTAAATGGTGCAGTGAAAGTATAAATTGCAGGACTCTGGAGAAGACCTGGTCAATTGAAGACCTGTGCCAAGTCATTATAGAAGCAAAATGGCCTAAAAAAAAACTGCAAAAAAAATGATATGGACTTGCCATTACACAAGGACAAACAGATCGCCTTTTCAAAGTCACTGAAAGAATCTCTAGAAGTTGGAAGAATAAAAGCTCTTCAAACTGTTTTCGACTTTCAGAACTAGGCCACTCCCGATCAGGAAATTGCACAAAGGACGCTGGCAGCCTCTTCAATTCACACCCTCCATAATGAGCTTAGGAATTACGAGTTTTCCAGAGGAAATAAGGGATTTGTATGCTGAAGGAGCAGCCGGAATGACAGCAGCGATAAATGAGAAAAAAAAGACGTGCAGTAACTGCAAGCTATTACGGAAATGTCAGGTCATTTCTTTTTGCCTCTGATGTAAGGCTTCTTAACTACACTATGTTAAATGTAATCCATTTACCATTTGGACATACTGTAATTATAATAATAACAAAATAATCAGCAAATTGAATTGTACCACTGTCAGCCATTATTATGTTTCACTCAGGCAATTATCCAGTCAAGTCGAGGAGAAATGCAGCAGGGGCCGTGCTTTTGAAAGGTCCATGTCAATTTATAGTCTTAACCTTGAAATCACACAATATGTCTAGGTTCAGAAGGATGTGAATATAGAAAAATCATGGCAGCCATTAGCAGATAAGAAGTAAAGGAGGTAAGGCTAGATGATAAAGAACCAAAACCAGAGAAAAAAAACAGACGAAACTTTTCCTGTTTTAGGTCAGTTAGGACCAAAATTATTTCTATTTGCTAAATCATTTTTGCATTTACCAAATAATTTTTTTTTCTGCTTTCTTCAAAGTCAGACGTTGTACATGTACATTACCTTAGTATTTGATAGCATTGGTTTTAAACTGTATGACTTGGGTCAAACGTTTTGGGTATCCTTGCACAAGCATACAATAGTTTGTTGGAATTATTAGTGTTTTGTTTTTCTTATTTCAGACAGGGATAAGAAGGAGATGTTTTTACTTTTACATGTTTTGACTGGCGTCTGCAGTCTTCCTCAGAAATGTCAGCTGATCACTGTGAAATGTCATTTATCAGCTGTTTTTCCTAGGCATGGCAGCTTCCTGATTTTCACTTTTCCTTGTGGTGAATGAAGATGTTTATATATACATATGTACAGTGGGGCAAAAAATATCATATCCCGAGCGCTTTTGTCCGCGCTCAGGTTATTCCTCATCCCTGTCAGGTTTTGACAGCAGGTGTCATCACACGGGTTTCCCGGGCTCTGATTGGCCAGACGCTCGGGAGCTCTCAGCTGTCAGAACCTGAGCAGCTGTGCCGCGTGTCCAATCATGAGCAGCTGGCTTTAAATGTCAGTGCGAGTGAACTGAACTCTGCGGCTGTCTCGTCAGAAGTCTTGTGACTTACCCCTGTCTCCTTACCACATGCTCCCTGGGTTCCTCGACGTATCCCGCTACATGTAAGTGATTCATTATTTGGAATTGTCTTCTCCCTCGCTGACGTTCCTTCCTTATTACGGCGGACGAGAGCTCCTCGTCTCTGCCATAACTCTCTCCCTGTTCCACGTTTTATATTCCCTGCCTTTGCGGCGTACGAGTGCCCCACGCCCTAGCCGCAACCTTTATTGTGAATTTATATTGTGTTGTGTAACGAAGCCTGCGTGGCAAGTTGTGTTGTACACCTAAGTCCTGTGCGTTATAAATAAAGGAACTGAATTGCAACTTACTGAACTGTGGCGTCTTATGCTGGCTCGTGAGGGCCAGCCGTGACAAAAAAGTATTTAGTCAGCCACCAATTGTGCAAGTTCACCCACTTAAAAGATGAGAGAGGTCTCCAATTTTCATCATAGGTGTACCTCAACTATGAGAGACAAAATGAGAAAAAAAAATCCAGAAAATCACAATGAAGGATTTTTAATGAATTAATTGGTAAATTCCTCGGTAAAATAAGTGTTTGGTCAATAACAAAAGTTCATCTCAGTACTTTGTTATATACCCTTGGTTGGCAATGACAGAGGTCAAACGTTTTCTGTAAGTCTTCACAAGATTTTCACACACTGTTGCTGGTATTTTGGCCCATTCCTCCATGCAGATCTCCTCTAGAGCAGTGATGTTTTGGGGCTGTCGCTGGGCAACACGGACTTTCAACTCCCTCCAAAGATTTTCTATGGGGTTGAGATCTGGAGACTGGCTAGGCCACTCCAGGACCTTGAAATGCTTCTTACGAAGCCACTCCTTCATTGCCCGGGCGGTGTGTTTGGGATCATTGTCATGCTGAAAGACCCAGCCACATTTCATCTTCAATGCCCTTGCTGATGGAAGGAGGTTTTCACTCAAAATCTCATCATACATGGCCCCATTCATTCTTTCCTTTACACTGATCAGTCGTCCTGGTCCCTTTGCAGAAGAACAGCCCAAAAGCATGATGTTTCCACCCCCATGCTTCACAGTAGGTATGGTGTTCTTTCTCCTCCAAACACGACAAGTTGAGTTTTTACCAAAAAGTTCTATTTTGGTTTCATCTGACCATATGACATTCTCCTAATCCTCTTCTGGATCATCCAAATGCTCTCTAGGAAACTTCAGACGGGCCTGGACGTGTACTGGCTTAAGCAGGGGGACACGTCTGGCACTGCAGGATTTGAGTGCCTGGCGGCGTAGTGTGTTACTGATGGTAGCCTTTGTTACTTTGGTCCCAGCTCTCTGCAGGTCATTCACTAGGTCCCCTCGTGTGGTTCTGGGATTTTTGCTCACCGTTCTCATGATCATTTTGACCCTACAGGGTGAGATCTTGCATGGAGCCCCAGATCGAGGGAGATTATCAGTGGTCTTGTATGTCTTCCATTTTCTAATAATTGCTCCCACAGTTGATTTCTTCACACCAAGCTGCTTACCTATTGCAGATTCAGTCTTCCCAGCCTGGTGCAGGTCTACAATTTTGTTTCTGGTGTCCTTTGACAGCTCTTTGGTCTTGGCCATAGTGGAGTTTGGAGTCTGACTGTTTGAGGTTGTGGACAGGTGTCTTTTATACTGATAATGAGTTCAAACAGGTGCCATTAATACAGGTAACGAGTGGAGGACAGAGGAGCCTCTTAAAGAAGAAGTTACATGTCTGTGAGAGCCAGAAATCTTGCTTGTTTGTAGGTGACAAAATACTTATTTTACCGAGGAATTTACCAATTAATTCATTAAAAATCCTTCAATGTGATTTTCTGGATTTTTTTTTTCTCATTTTGTCTCTCATAGCTGAAGTATACCAATGATGAAAATTGGAGACCTCTCTCATTTTTTAAGTGGGAGAACTTGCACAATTGGTGGCTGACAATACTTTTTTGCCCCACTGTATACTCACTGCTCTTGTTTTTTCTTGCCTTCTGATTGTTGCTCTGAGTGTTGCTATCCCTGTGCTGTTGCAATCCTGGAATATATATAAACGGTACACAACAAATGAACAGTTGTATTAAAACACTGATGATCATGGGAATAAATAGATATAAAGGTCATATTTAAAGACTTTGGTCAAAGCTGATTCAATTCAGGTGAAGGTGGTCACTATTAAAAAGAAACCTCCATGGAGAAATGCCAAACTAGTGAGAGCTGAAAAGGGAGTGTTGAAAAGCTGAACGCATGTAGCAAAAAACAAAATTACAAGTTCACTATGAAATCTATAATGAGAGATTGAAATGCACTGCAAGCATATTTTTTTCTGACATCATTGCTGTGAACAATAATGCACACACTTTGTTCACTACTGTTGACAGGCTAACAAATCTTCCTATGTCAGTAGCTCCTGAACTTCTATCCAACTGTGCATGCAGTGATTTTGCCTTTTTCTTTACTGACAAAATTCAGAAAATTAGACAGTCAGTGCTCCTATGCCAGATGCTGGACATGTGCTTCCTCTTTGTCCACACAGAGAAGACATAAACACTACCATCCCAACAGGGTTTAAAAAAAGTTTCATATTGCATGGCCTCAGATCTACTACAGATCATAAATATGTCTCTGCATTCAGGTGTCTTCCCTTAGTGCTTTAAAACAGCTGTTATCAAACCACTTCTAAAAAAAAGAGCAACCTGGACCCCTCACTCATGAACAGCTATAGGTTTATATCAAACCTCCCCTTTCTTAGTAAAATAGTAGAAAAAGCTGTCTTTCAACAATTGTACAACTTCCTGACATTAAATAACTGTTTTGATGTCTTCCAGTCAGGTTTTTGGCCACACCACAGCACTGAGACAGCTCTAAGGTCCTTAATGACATCCACTCCAATACAGATAGTGGCAACATTTCAGTCTTGGTTCTATTGGACCTCAGCGTTGCATTCGACAAGGTCGACCAAAACAGCTTACGAGACCAGCTGAAAAACTGCGTGTGACTTTCTGGTACAGCACTTAGCTGGTTTGAGTCCTATTTAAAAGACAGGGACTATTTTGTGTCTAAAGGTAACTACAAATCTGAGTGAACAACAATAACCTGTGGAGTTCCCCAAGGTCCCATTTTGGGACCTTGGCTGTCCAGCATCTATATGCTCCCACTAGCTTTAATCATAAAAAAACAACAAAATATATTACCATAATTATGCAGATGATACACAAATCTACATAACTGTCTCACCAGGAGACTATGGTCCAATTAAAACCCTGATCAAACACATTGGTCAAATGAAAGGGTGGATGTGCTGGAATTTTCTTCAGTTAAACAAAGACAAAACCAAAATAATAGTTTTTGGAGCCAAAGAAGAAAGACTCAAAGCTAGTACTCAGCTTCAGTCAATGAGGCTAAAAACCAACAGCCAAGCCAGAAATCTGGGTGTGGTTCTGGACTGATTCAGACCTGAATTTTTAACAGCCACATTAAGACAGTAGTGAAGTCAGCCTATTATAAGTTAAAGGACATAGAGAGGATTAAAGGTCTGTGTTACGTGTGGCCCTCGCGAGCCACACAATGAGAGCCGAGGGCGAGCCAGCGAGTTTGCGATGTTTTATTACAATAGGGAACAGGGGATAAGGAACACGGCCTCGTGGGGCCAAAAAGCACGAATACTCATATAGGGTACACTTACAAATAATGTAGAACGACGAGCAGAGGACTGGCGCCGGGCGTAGGGGTTCCAGCCTTCGATGTGCTAAGTCACAGCCCCGAATGATCGGAGCTGCTCCTCTTAATGCTCATTAGCAGCGTCTCAGCTGATGAGGGTTAATTGGGCTCCAGCCGTCCCGTAACTGACAGCTTGGAGCCCGCTGAGACGCTGTCACAGAGAGAACAGGACTGAGGGAAACATGGTCTGAGCGCTGGATGACACGGCGTCTCATCCCACGTGACACAGCCCCCCCCCCCCCCTCACGGTCGGACTACGAACGACCCGTAACATCCAAGACACCCCCCCCCCACCTAGGGTGGGCGGATGGGGCGCAGGTCAGGAGGGAGAGAATCAGAGAAAGGGGGGGGGAAAAAACAACAACAATAAACCAATACAGAGTATAAAGGGAAAAACCCAAACACAATACTCCATACAACATGAGAGAAAAAAAAAAAAACAGAGAAAGGAAAAAAAAGAAACAGACAATAAACCAATATAGAGTACAAGGGGAAAACCCAAACACCATACTCCATAAAAATACAACATGAGAGAAAAACCCAGAGAAAGGAAAGAGAACAGACAATAAACCAATATAGAGTACAAGGGAAAAACCCAACACAATACTCCATAAAATATAACATGAGAGAAAACCCGTTCAGGCAGAGGAAAATTGCGGAGATAACAGCCCAACACACAGGGAAGAAAAAAAACCACAATACCCCATAAACCATGTACAGGTCAAACAACGAAAATCAACCCCGGGGCCCCCAAAATGAAAAGAGAACTCCCAAGGGCGAAAATTAACTATACAGCCATCCCTCACACAGGAGGGGAAACCCAAAAAAAAAAATCACGCTAAACGCAGAAAAATAATGACAGCTTAGCTGTACCCACCCAAACATAAGCACAGCAACAGACATTCAGTTCGGGGGGTCTTCCCGCACCCAGCATCCATACCGCTAACAGGGGTGAAGGGAAAAGTTCTGGCGGCCTACCCGAACCCCAGGCCAAAAAACACAGTTCCTCGGGAAGCCGAACCAGAACGCCGAACAGAAAGTCTAGCAGGTCGGGCGGTCGCACAAGCGAGCCGAATGGGCACGGCAGACCCTCCGGCGGCCGACCCGCATCGCTCAACCACCAGGCCCGTGGGGGAGAGGGAGAGGTCCAACTGGGCCCTAGTGGAAGAGGCTTGGGAGAGAGCTGATGACGAGGCGGTCCAACGTCAGATGGCAGGAGATCAGCAGCTCCCTCACCGGACCTGGACACCGCTGGTGCAGAGCCCACGTCGGACCCCGATTGGGTCTCGGGCGAACCCACGTCGGACCCCGATTGGGTCTCCGTTGAACCCGCGTCAGACCCCGATTGGGCCGGCGCCGACCAGAACCGACCTCCGACGTCGAACCTGGACCCTCTGGCACCACGAGTGATGGCAGCTCCTCGCCGGCAACCCTGGGAGAAGGCTCAGGAGAGAAAACAGAACCAGGATCAGGATCACCTGCAGCGCCAGAACCCGGTGAGATAAGCTCGGACGCAGCGGATGGCTGCACCCGGCTCATCTCCCCTAGAGACAGGCTAAAGTTCTCTAAAGTAAGGAGAAGAAAGATAAGATAGAGCACTTGCCTGATCTCGGGTTCTGAAGCCGTCCAGGACTGCGAAGATCCGGAATCCAGCATCAGGAGGTCGTCGTCAGGCTCCTACTCAGCTGCGTCGGGCTCCGCAGCTGGCATGATGGACAGCGCAGCTTGTGATTCCTCCGGCACCAGTGCCCACGCTGACAGCCCACACGGCGTGGTGGCAGGAGAACCTCGTCCCGCTGGACCGGACCGCTCCTCCGTGGAGACCTGGGGATGCTTGGTCGTCGGCGCAGACTCCACGTAGCAATCCGTCTTCCTCCTCCGTCCACGGCGTAGCTGCAGAACCGGAACCAGGCTGTCCAGAACCGCAGGCCCCCTCCTCATCCCACGACGTTGGCCTGGTGCCAGGGACCGCTCAGCGGAGGGAAACACAGAGGGTGCAGGATTAATGACTAAAGCTACAGCAGGTGGTGGGAGTTCGGGGAGCTGCGAACCCCGAACTCCACCTCCAGGAGTTTGACAGGGCAAATCACAGGGTGAATATGAAAAAACTGGGACTTGCCTGTCTCCTGGAGGCTGGATGGTGCCTGCTGTAGTGGACGTTGCTCCTCCCTTTCCCCGCCGGGTGGTAACGGAGGACCCCCTGAGAGGACGTCGGGGAGCCGCTCGTGTAGATTCCAGGAGGGAGCTCGCCAGGTCAGGACTCTGGACGCACACAGCAGCCGGGGAACACGTCGAGGAGGAGGGGGTGACAGCCGAGACGAGCCGGGCCCGAAGTGCTGGCGTGACAGCAGAGGGAGGAGGCTCAAGAGGCGAGGCTGTGGGATCTCCTCTCAGACGAGGCGCAGGAGTGACAGCTGCGTGGGAGGATGAGACCTTGCGGCAACCCGGAACTGGATCCGAATGGGGTTCATATGCTGAGACGGTTGGGCAATGTGACGATGGCTATTCCCAGGGGGCGAAGCGAAGGAGAGATCCGGGAATCGCCGCTCCTGAGCAGAGACCGAGGCAAGGAGGGCGTCAAACTCGGGGTAGTCTTGCAGCCCTGGACTCCTCTCCACCAATCTTACTGCCGCCGCCACATGCTTCATGGTGGAGGACAGGTGCACAGCGGAGCGAGCAGCAGCCACTCGGTCCCGGACCTTAATTGCTATCAGCTGCAGGTCCTCCGGGGGAATCCCGAGTGACGTCGTGCTGGATGGGGAAAGCCCTCTGGATGGCACGAACTCCCGGGCCGGAGTGGAGGCAGGAATGGGATCTCGAAGCGAAGGGTGACGTCTCCTCCTCTTCAGCCTCCTGCCGGGATTTCCCTCCAACCCAGGGAGCTCCTGTCGCTGCGCAGTGATGGCGTATCTCCTGGCACAGACCTCAGGATGGTTGGAATGGCGAGGGAGACTGTCCAGGAGATTCTCAGCATAGTCTAGGTGCCAGCACTTCTCCTTGGGGGTGTCGTACAGGGTGGCGGTGAAGAGCGTCCCGTCGACACCCTCTAAGATGGCTGACAGCTCGTCGCCCTGGCGCCGAACGCGACTCCTGGGAGACGGCTTGCTTAAGAGCAGACACTCAGACAAGGAAGGCACAAGTCCAACGGCAAACTCACGGCCGCCGGCAACTCGTCTGGCTGTGACTTACTATTACGTGTGGCCCTCGCGAGCCACACAATGAGAGCCGAGGGCGAACCAGTGAGTTTGCGATGTTTTATTACAATAGGGAACAGGGGATAAGGAACATGGCCTTGTGGGGCCAAAAAGCACGAATACTCATACAGGGTACACTTACAAATAATGTAGAATGACGAGCAGAGGACTGGCGCCGGGCGTAGGGGTTCCAGCCTTCGATGTGCTAAGTCACAGCCCCGAATGATCGGAGCTGCTCCTCTTTATGCTCATTAGCAGCGCCTCAGCTGATGAGGGTTAATTGGGCTCCAGCCGTCCCGTAACTGACAGCTGGGAGCCCGCTGAGACGCTGTCACAGAGAGAACAGGGCTGAGGGAAACATGGTCTGAGCGCCAGATGACACGGCGTCTCATCCCACGTGACAGTCTGATGTCTCAGCAGGATCTAGAAAAACTTGTCCATCCATTTATTTTCAGTAAACTGGACTACTGATACGCTGTCCTCACAGGTCTCCCTAAAAAGTCCATCAGACAGCTGCAGTTGGTTCAGAATGCTGCAGCTCTAGTCCTCACTAAGACCAAGAAAGTAGATCATATAACTCCAGTCTTCAGATATTCACACTGGAGATAGTACTTTATTGATCCCAAAATGGGAAATTACAGTGTAACAGCAGCATTACAGCAGACAACCAAAATGACAGAAACATACACGGCAAAACAGAAAAAGGAATTACCCAGGGAATGCAAAACTGCCTAAATGACTTTAAATACATCGCAGATGAATAGATGATGACCCGTATAGATACATGGATCGTACTAGCTGTACAATGCAGGACTGTTGGGCGCAGCTCTGAATGGTTTAGGGCCAAAATACATTTCAGATCTGCTAGTCCATTATGAATCACCCAGAACCCTCAGGTCATCAGGGTCAGGCCTACTATCTGTGCCCAGAGTTAGAGCCAAACATGGTGAGGCAGCGCTCAGTTTTTATGCTCCTCACATATGGAACAAACTCCCAGAAAGCATCAGGGCTGCTGAAACTTTCAGCTGCTTTAAATCAAGGTTAAAAACTCTCCTATTTGCCGTGGCCTTTCAGTAGAACAATCATTAACCTCTTGCACTCCAGGATACCGCGGGCGGTCACGTCTCTGCGTCCTAGGGCGCACGAGGGCGCCCTAGGACGCACACTGTGTGTCCTAGGGTGCATTGAAAAAAAAAGCTGCATTTCCATTCTTCCACTACAGACACAGCCGCGAACAAAAAGCCAAAGGAGTGCTTTGATTGGTTTAGATTTGATTGACCTCTCATTCGACTAATAAGAGCCTTGAATTGGGTTTCTGAAACCTTGAAGAACCAATGACTGAAAACCTAGCAAGAAGGACCCGCCTACCAACGCCTGCGAATACAGCGAGCCAATTGAAGCAGAGAACTTCGACAATTGAAAGCGTACGTCCCGTGCGTAAAATCTGTTTTGTGCAAGCCGCTGGGTGACACACACGCGTTCGGCAGTCTTTTTTTCTTACTACTGTTCTTATTTGTTTTGAAAAATCGTTCGCCAAAACCGCAATCATGGAAGCGCAAAACCGCAATAATGGAATCATGGTTTGACCGGGTCGCGTGACCAGAACCACGAGTACGTAACAAGCGGACCAGCTTCATGTTCATCTGACAATGAGGAAGAGAAGTTTGCCAGCGACACTGCTGTTGTGGACAGGTAAGTGTTATAAGCTAAATTATTCTTTATCCCTGAAAATTGTAATCAAAAGGACTTTTGACCGATCGGTAAATTACAACTGTGCGTCATCGCCACATGATGGACCGCGGCGACCCGTGCTCCGCGTCCGGACCGTGAACGCCCCCCCCCCCGCTCTTCTGTAGCGGATTGCAGATATTATTGCATATATTTTAGTACAACTGTGCGTAGTAGACCGCGGCGCACCGTCACCGTGGTCCGTCATGTAGCGATGGGCGATGTCCGTCCTCTGTAACGGGAAGGGGGGGGGGAGGAGTTGTTATCTTCTACATTACAGATATTTTAGTATAATTTTTAGTGCACTGTAGGTTATTTTTTCTTGTAAAAAAAAAAAAGCCACACATTTTTTACGTGGCATGCTTCTTTGTGTGTGGGGGCTTGTTTGTTCATTCATTCATTCATGAATGAATAAACAACCCCCCCACACACACACACAGCCTTTCACCTTTCATTAGAGCCCAAGATGAAGCTTCTATATTGAATCATTCAAAAGTTACAGACGTTTTTCCAAACTGTGCCATTTGGCACAATTTGGCACAGTTCAAAAATGCCTGGGAACAACCTGAGGAAAAAGCTGTGTAATATATTCATTTTTTGTGGTATTGTTACAAAATTTTGACCTCAGCTGGATAACACTTGGTTCTACATTTCTGTTGCATTTTCCAGCCCGGATCTGACAGCTGTGTGTTATTTGCAAGCATTTGTATCCAAAAAAACACCCAGGCCAAATTTATTTTCTTCAAGTTCAGTATGTTTATGTCACGCCGCGCCGCTCATCAGCGGCGCCACCTGCTCGCACACCTGCTCGCACACCTGCTCGTCATCAGCGGCGAGGGATATAAGCCGCCTCGCCCTGAGCTTCGGCCTGAAGCCGTCAGACTTCTTCATGCATCGCTGTGAGTTCCTTCATCCTCGGCGTATTACTCGGGTAAGAAGACCTTACCTCCTTTCTCTTCCCAGTCTGCTCCCCTGTGCACAGGTGGATTCCTCGGCGGCGGACAACGCCTCTCCATCGCCTATTCCTCGCTGCTGCATTGGGCCCCCCAGGTGGCTGTCTACCGGGTCTCGTCCCTTGTTGTGCCAGTCATCTGTCCTCTCCAAGTAAGCTCCTCTCTTGCCCTTACATCTCCTGTGTTGGTGTGTGCCCGTCACCCTTCTCTTTGTGTTTTTCTCATAGGGTTGTCCGGCTGTACAGCCTCCTGCCTCTGTGCCCGAAGCAGACGCCGCCACCAACACATTTACATCCCGCAGACACACACTCATACACCCCTGTTGTTAATAAACTATTTGAACTACCCTGAGCCTGTGTGTGTGCGTCTCCTGAGCCATGCGTTATGTCAGTTTAGATGACTGCTACTCAGTGGCAGGAGCACTTAGAGAGATTATGACTGTTTTGCCAAAAAATTCAAAGTGTTTTCTTTTAAATGAGACCAACCCCATGAAGATGCTGCAAAGGGTTGAAGAACAGCTTTTGATTTACTTTGGGTACATTATTTTTTGGCGTTTTTAGGGAAATTGACCAGAGTGCAAGGGGTTAATCTCTCACAATGTACTGTAACTTTTATTTCTTGCATGCATGTCTTATTCTAGTTTAGCTTGTTTGTATTTCACTTTATTTTTTAGTTTGGGTTTCAATTTTTATGTATTTCTTTTGCAACTTGCTGTAATACTTTAATGTTATGTACAGCACGTCTTGTACATAAAATGTGCTGCCCAAATAAACTTGCCTTGCCCTAGACAGGTTGTGTGCTGAGTGATTGAGAGTTGTTTGAAATGCTTTGGGTAAAGCAGCATCACACCAAAACATTGGCCAGCCTTACTATGAGCAATTCTTACGTGTTAAATATAAATAAAAATTACTACTTTTTTCCATTTCAAACCACCATGTGCTGGA
This sequence comes from Pholidichthys leucotaenia, assembly GCA_020510985.1. Taxonomy (NCBI): domain Eukaryota; kingdom Metazoa; phylum Chordata; class Actinopteri; order Cichliformes; family Pholidichthyidae; genus Pholidichthys; species Pholidichthys leucotaenia. The sequence goes on along the minus strand of CM035838.1, from coordinate 160,471,304 downwards.
ATGAAAAAGTCTAACACAAATAAAAGCTGTCAGAAGCAGAACGAACCCAGGCAGATGTTACTCGCTGGGTCATCTGCTCCTCATCACCATATAATGGAACCTGGAATGCAGTCAACACATCATAACACGCCATGTAACTGAACTGTAGCCAAAGGGTTGAGACAGTTGTAATGCTAGTATTATTACTTTTACCCAATCTGTAGCATTATCATCAGGAGCTCATTAAAAGCAACACACCTCCATATGTTTTCATCACCCCATCCAATTAGTATTACAGTGTCCATCTCTGAGATGTGCATATGAGGTAGGTGCTGACAGTATAAAGTGTTAGGAATGGTTGCAGCTCTGTTAATAATGATCAGAACCAAATAAAAGCATGTTGAAAATTACCAGTGGATATGAGGTGAAACAATGCTGTTTGTTATTTTATATAGAAGGAGTAAACTTCAAACTGGTTTTTGATTGAACATCTCATGGATGTTGTACTACAGTGATTTTTGCCTCTAGATGCATTTTCTGGAGAAGCTTGGCCATTGATAGCAATGACTAGCTTTTCTTTGACTTCACATTTCACTTTTTGCAGTGTAAGACACTTATTTTGCTCATTGAATACACATTTTTTTTGTGGTTAAGTTTCACTGAAATGCTTAAGGCAGAGGAGTTTCCTGGGACATTTTTAAGTGGTCCACAGCAAATTAAATACAGTGAAATATGGCCTGGTGGAATAAATTGGTCTTTATGGCTGATGCACTTGTTAGTTTCAACATCTGTGACTTTATTTAAGAAGTTGAGGATGTTAGTGTGTGTTTAATTTTCCAAGGATCTGTTATGAAATAGAATAATGATCAACATCATGAAACGGCACCAGCCCTGAATGTTGTACACTGGTACAAAGTGAAAATAAATTATAGCAAATGACCGCTTCCATTAATTAAGCAAGTTATGTCCAAGCTTTTTCTTTTAGGGGTCATAAACAGAAAGATCTCAAGGAGTGCTCAAAGACCTCATCAATCTCCCAGTGATCTCCCAATGGTCTGTCAGCCATCTTTACCTTCAAGTTGGAAAAACTTGGGGTTCACTGAAAGATTGCTGGGAGATCCATGGGAGATCAATGAGATTGTTGAGCAGTCCTTGAGAGATTGCTTTCTTTAGGTGATCACGGAGAGATTGTTTTGGACTGAATCAAGACTTTGAGAAGACCATGGCGAACGTAGAGATCACTGGAAGGTCAGTGAGAGATCTTGCAATTGCTGAGAGGTCACTCAAAGATCGTTGAATGATCTTGCCATTTTTTTCCATCTCTTAACGATCTCTCAGCGATCTCCACTGTGAAAGATTTCCTTATTTTATTAATTAATATTACACTGTGCTCCTGTTGTTGTGCTTCTAGACACAGTATATCATGTTTCTTCCTTAGACACTGAGACTCTGGCTTGTTACGGTCAGTTCCACAAGACAGCTAAACTCCGTACTCCCACAGAACATTCTCATGACATATTATCTTTGTTTGTTCCAAGATATAAAATCTGCCCGCACCATTTTGACTGTGAACATTTCTGCTGTACTGCTGCATGAAATCTTCCTCTTGGACAAGAATAAATACCCAGAAAAGGCATCTTTGACTCTGCATTTTTATTTATTAACCATATTAACAAGGGTATTTATGAATAGGAAAAAAAATCCACAACACCACCATGTCTAAATGGGTTAAAGAACAGTAGAAACCTCTCAAATATATACAGTATCTCTTTGGTCACCCAAGAAACTCTCAATGAACCCTCAATGATCTCTCCTGGTCTTTCAGTGAGCTCTCAAGGGTTTTTTTCAATGATTTCTAAAGATTGCTATGAAAACTGCACAATGATCTCCCAAACATTTACACAGAAACAACTTTTTAAGGAGATCATTGAGAGATCTGGCCAATTTTTGATCTCTCGATGGTCACCCAACAATCTCTGTCTGTATAAAGCCGCCAGGTGTGCCGTCACATTACTGTGGCACCCAGCTAAACCCAACCATGAACCAATGTTGAACACTGAACTGAACAAAATAAAAGAAAGAATTAGTGTCTAGTGTAAAACATTTACATAATCCAGACAGAAACCCCCCAGAAATACACATAACTGCATGTGCCACAGTGAGATCAACAGTTATACAACCTGGCTGTCACAGACTATCCAGCTATAATCAAATCATTTTTACTGTACAGAATAAGCACACAGCATGTAATCGGTCTCACTGACCACAGTGATGAGAAAATAAATACACAGATGAACAATCTACGCTATGCCTTCCAAGCAACACAAAATAAATTGAGTCATTTAAAAACTATTGAGCAGCTAGTGGCACGCTGATTCTAATGTGTGCCAGAAATGTCAAGAATGAAAAGTTAAGTTTCAAAAGAAGAAAAAAAATGTCACTTCAAAAACTAGTAATGTGTTGAATGTGTTCCTGGCCGCCACTTTCTGAAAAAAGTTGTTATAAATATTATTTTCACAGAAGTCAGATGCCAAGGGTCACTCACTTCCCTCAAGAATGTTACTAAACCTTCAAAAGAGATAAAATCAGTTTGAGGGCTTACAGTTAGGTAGCCAGGAAGACGTGGACATGTACATACCAACACAAAAAGGAAAAATTGTGTCATGTAAAGTCCATATATATGATAACTGAGATTACACAGGATCTTAGGAAGAACTGTGGGCAATTCTGACTCGAGACAATGAAATCAATGAAATTGTCCTGGTGCCACCATTGACTAGTCTACCGCTTTTTCCAACAACAAGTTCTTGGTTGTTCATATCTGGGAAAAAAAATAGTATGGTAATAAAAAGCTACAGGGGGGAAAATAAGTATTGAACATGTCAACATTTTTCTCATTAAACATATTTCTGATGGAGGCATTGACCTGAAATTTTTACTAGATACAGTATCAGTAACAACCCAACTAACCCACACATACAAAGAAATTCAATTCAGTTCAATTCAACTTTATTTATATTGCGCCATTTCACAACAACAGTCATCTCACAGCACTTTCAACTGTAGAGGGAACCCCCACAACTACAGAAAGACCCCAGCAATCAGGCAATCCCCTGTGAGCAAGCGCTTGGCGATGATGGAGAGAAAAAATTCCCTTTTAACAGGAAGAAACCTCCAGTAGAACCAGGCTCAGGGAGGGGTAGTCATCTGCTGCGACTGGCTGGGGGGTGAGGGGATAGAGAAGATGAAAAGAACAGACATGTAGAGAGCAAACAGCACGATGGGGACTCAGTCTATGGGAGAGAACAAACAGATGTTAATGACCAGAAAAAAAAAATATTTCATTGAGAGAGAAGAAAGGAATGAAGCCCAGTGCATTGTTGGAGGTCCCCCAGCTGTCTAAACCTATTAGCAGCATACTGTAACTAAGGGAGGGTTCAGAGACACATGATTCCTCCTCAATTGTAGGCTACATCAAAAAGGAAGGTTTTAACCCTATTCTTAACTGGGGATTCTAAATTGTCCTTAGGTATGACTGTGAGAGTGAATGGCTGTCTGTCTCTCTGTGTTGGCCCTGCGACGGACTGGCAATCTGTCCAGGGTGTACCCTGCCTCTCGCCCAAATACGCTGGGATAGGCTCCTGCACCCCCGCAACCCGAAAAGGATTAAGCAGAAGAAGATGGATGGATGGAGTCTGACTCCCGAATCCAGATTGACAGCTGGTTCCACAGGAGAGGAGCTTGATAACTGAAGGCTCTGCTTCCCATTGTACTTTTGGAGATTCTAGGTATTACAAGTAATCCAGCATTTTTGGGAGTGTGATGCTCTGTTAGGATAATAGGGTAGTATCAGATATTTTAAATAAAAAGGGGCCTGATTGTTTGGAGCTTTGTAAGTAAGAAGGATTTTAAACTTAATTCTAAACTCTATAGGAAGCCAATGAAGGGAGGCCAGAACCGGAGAGATATGATCTCTCTTTCTAGCACCTGTTAAAACTCTTGCTGCAGCATTTTGGATCAACTGAAGACTTTTTAGAGATGTTTTAGGACAACCTGATAATAAAGAGTTACAATAATCTAATCTAGACCTAACAAAAGCGTGGATCAGTTTCTCAGCATCACTCAGACAAGATGCTCCTAACCTTGGCAATATTACGCAAATGATAGAAGGCAGTCTTAGAAACAAATTTAATATGTGAATTGAAAAACAGATCTCGATCAAAAATAACTCCAAGGTTCCTCACAGAGCTATTAAGAAAAAGAGTAACCCCATCCAAACTAAAAGTTTGATTTGGAAAGGTATTTCTAAGGTTTTTTGGCCCAACAAGAATGACTTCAGTCTTATCTGAATTTAATAGCAGGAAATTACAAGTCATCCAAGCTTTGATTTCCTTAAGACAGGCTTCTAACTTGGCTAATTGATTACTATCATCTGGCTTCATTGACAGGTATAATTGTGTGTCATCTGCATAACAATGAAAACGTATACAGTGCTTTCTAATAACGTTGCCTAATGGAAGCATATATAAACCAAAAAGAGTAGGGCCTAGCACAGATCCCTGTGGAACTCCATGACTGAGCTTTGAGTTGAAAGAAAACTCATTATTGACATGAACAAACTGGAACCTATCAGATAAATAAGATCTAAACCACTGCAATGAAGTTCCAATAAGTCCAACATAGTGTTCTAATCTATCAAGTAGAATATTATGATCGATAGTATCAAAAGCTGCACTAAGGTCTTAACGGACAAGTACAGAAACAAGTCCATTATCAGATGCGATAAGGAGGTCATTAGTGACCTTCACTAAGGCTGTTTCAGTACTATGATGGATTCTGAACCCAGATTGAAACTCTTCAAATAAACCATTTCCCTACAAGTGGTCAAATAATTGCGTAGCAACCACTCTTTCTAAGATTTTTGAAATGAAAGGGAGATTAGAGATTGGTCTATAGTTGGCTAAAACTCCTGGATCCAGTGTTGGCTTTCTGAGCAAGGGTTTAATTACAGCAGTTTTAAAAGCCTGCGGTACATGGCCTAAAGTTAATGAAAAATTGATTATTTGAAGAAAAAAGCTACCAATAAATGGGAAGACTTCTTTAAATAACCTGGTAGGAATAGGGTCTAAAAGACAAGTTGAAGGCTTGGATGAGGAAATTATTTTGTCTAACTCTAAAAGGTCAATTGGAGTAAACTCATCCAAACAGATATTAATTGAAGGAGTTGTAGTAGTTACTGTATTTAAGTTAACAGTGGGAAGAATCTGATTGATGAATCTGATAAATGAAATTTTATTATTGAAAAAGTTCATAAAGTTCTGACTAGTAAGCTCTAAGGGAATGTTAGGATTGACAGAGTCCTGACTCTTTGTCAGCCTGGCTACAGTGCTGAAAAGAAACCTAGGATTATTCTTGTTCTCTTCTATTAATGCAGAATAATAACTTGTTCTAGCTTTTCTAAGAGATTTTTTATAAATTAAAAAATGATTTCTCCAAGCTAAATAGATTTCATCTAAATTAGTGGAGCGCCATTTTCTTTCTAACTGACGAGTCTTCTGTTTTAAGCTACAAGTTTCTGTGTTGAACCAAGGAGTTAGAAATCTCTGATTGGACTTTTTCTTTTTTAAAGGGACCACCATGTCTAGAGTCTGACACAGAGAAGCTGTAACACTATCTACCATGCTATCAATTACAGAAGGAGCAAGCTGTCTATAGCTTATTTCCGTTGTGTTGACGCATGGTATAGAGGAAACAATGTGCATAAATTTGGTTACAACATCATCTGAGAGGCATCTACTGTAGTAATATTTTCTTTAGGAGCCAAATGGTCAGAAATAGTAAAATCAAAGGTTAACAGACAATGGTCTGACAGTACAGGGTTAGGAGGCACTACCAGATTTTCTATTTCTATGCCATATGTCAGAACAAGGTCCAATGTGTAGTGAAGATAATGGGTAGAATTTCCTACTTTCTGAGAAATCCCCATCGAGTCTAATAGTGAATTAAATGCCATATTAAGGCAATCACTATCTACATCTACATGTATATTAAAGTCCCCTACTATAATTATTCTATCTGACTTCAGCACGAAATCAGCCAAGAATTCGGCAAATTCTGATAAAAACTCTGAGTAGGTTGATGGAGGTCGATAAACTATGGTAAATAAAATTGGGTTTAGCCTAAAATTGCTAACATGCCCAATACTGAGGACCAGGCCCTCAAAGGAATGATAACGTGTTTTTTGCTTTACATTAACTAGTAATCTGGAATGGTAAATTCCAATTGTTGCTACTACTCCTCCACGACCAAAACTTCTGGGATTTTGACAGTTTAAATAACCACAGGGAGTTGATTCATTTAAACCAACATAATCCTATTGTCCTAACCAAGTCTCTGTAAGGGATATTAAATCAATCTGATGATCAATTAACATATCATGGACTAGCAGAGACTTGGGAGTTAGAGACCTAATATTTAACAAACGGCATTTAATTTTTTAATTATGAGGAGGAACAGAGGCCAAATCATTCAATTTAGAGGCTTCATGTTTAATTTGAATTTTACCAACTTTTTGTTTAATCACTTTGGGATGCTTATACATTATATTTTTATTTACTTTGGGGGGAGCAGACAGTGATTCTCTGATGGGGAAGACAGGGGCTAAGTTGAGTGGTGGCGAATGAGAAGGTGTTACAGAGAGGCGTGTAAGACTGTGACTCTACTTCATGGTCCCAACTCTGAGTTGTCAATGTTTTGGAAATTTGGATAAAAATGATGCCAGATTGTTAGATAAATGAGACGCACCACCCAAAGAGGGATGGATGCCGTCTCGTCTAATAAGACCAGCTTTTCCCCAAAATGAACTCCAATTGTCTATGTAGCCCATGTCGTTTGCAGGACACCACACAGACAGCCAGCGGTTGAAGGATGACAAGCGGCTAAACATGTCATCACTGGTCAGATTGGGAAGGGGCCCAGAGAATACTACAGAGGCAGACATTGTTTTGGCAAAGTCACACACCGATTCCACGTTAAGTTTTGTGACTTCCGACTGCTGGAGTCGGATGTTGTTAATGCAGGCGTGGATAACAATTGTGGAGTATTTGCAGTTACTTTTAGCCAGCATTTTCAAATTTGACTTGATGTCACCTGCTCTGGCCCCAGGAATGCATTTGACTATGGCCGCTGGAGTCTTTAGGTTCACGTTTCTGACTACAGAGTCGCCAGTGATCAGAGTTTTTTCCTCAGCTGGTGTGTCGCTAAGCGGGGGAAAATGATTAGAAATATGAACAAGTTGGTGGTGAACCGGGGCCTTGCGATTAGGCTTCATTCTCACCATCACCCACCCATTCTCCTCGCTGCTGAGGACGACCAGAGGACCGCTAGCAGGCCGCCCTATGCTAGGGAGCTCCATTGCAGCTAAGGGGCATCCGTCATGATTAACTGGCGCAGACGGTGTTTCAATGCAGCGGAGCCGGGATTCCAAATCAGACAACCTTGCCTCGAGCGCCTCAAAAAGACAACACTTATTACATTTACCGTTATCACTAAAAGAGGCAGAGGTGTAGCTAAACATCTGACAGAGAGAGCACACCAGAGGAGAAGGGGAAGGAGAGCTAGTAGCCATAGCTAGTGGCTAACCCAAAGTTAACAACAACATTGATGAAAGGTGAATAGAAGGCTAAAGAGGGTGATTAGATGGCACTGAGTGCGCACACAGGTGTAAGAAGCTTAATAAACAGAAGTGAGAGCTAACGGTAGAAGGAAAAAAGTGATTAAAATACAATTAAAGGCAAAATCCTCAGGAGAATAAGGAGAGCTAACCACAGAGCAAGCCACACAGACAGCCAGCAACACAGGAAGTGATGATAAGTTACCACAGGAAGCAGTGGCAAGGCAACTGTGTTCACAAAACAAGTTCTATTTAATAAAGTGGAATGACACAGGGAATAAGTATTGAACATATGAAGAAAAAGAGGTGCAAAAAGGCATAGAAAGCCAAGAAACCAGCTGAAATCCATCAGGATTTAGGAAGCCATCTCATCCTCCATCAATGCAAATTAATTTCAGCTCTTTAAGTCCTGACTGACAGCCTTTTAAAAGGTCTGTGAATATCAGATTGTCACACCACAAAGAACTCATGATGGGTAGAAGCAAAGAGCTCTCTCTCAACCTTCACAACCTTATTGTCACAAAACATCATGATGGCACTTGTTACAGGCACATTTCTAAAATGCTGAATGTTCCAGTGAGCACTGTTGCAGCGATCATTTGGAAGTAGAACATCATTTTACCATAAACCGGCCACAACCAGGAGCTCCTCACAACATTTCTGACAGAGGAGTCAAAAGAATTATCTGAAGAGTTATCCAAGAGCCAAAGACCACTTGTGGTGAGCTCCAGAAAGACCTGGAGTTAGCAGGTACTGCTGTTTCAAAGAAAACAATAAGTAATGCACTCAACCAACATGAGCTCTATGCCCGCTCACCTTGCAAGACTCCATGGCTGAAGAAAAATCATGTTAAAGCTTGTTTAAAATTTGCTGCACAACATTTAGGCAAGCCAGTAAAATACTGTGAGAATATAGTCTGGTCAGATAAAACCAAAACTGAACTTTTTGGATGCCACAACACAACGTGTTGCCGTCCATGAAGAATTCAACGTCCAGCACTGAAGGATTAAAGTACTGAATCTGTAAGAGAATATAAAGTCTTTTTCTCTGGGATCAGTACTATTCGACTAATCTGACCCCCTCACACAAGTCCTCCAGATTATCTGCAGTTTTTTGTTTCCAAAACATTTGAGCTGCATTGACTCTACGGACAGCCAGCTGCCTGGCTCAAGGACAAATGCCAGCCGCTAAGACAAAACATCTCCTGCCAAAGAGACTTTGTTGTTCTTAACTGATACAAACACCTACACTCAACACTACACCCACACTGACTCAAATAAACTGATGAAAAGATCATTCACTCACTGCTCCCTTTGTGTCTTTGTGTACATTCTTGTCTGCTAATTGTGCATTGAGGGCTTTTTTTCTTGTAATCATAATATTGATCATATATGACCGGTATTCTGACAATCAGTGGTTTTTTGCTCTTTCCTATTGTGTTATTCTTTTCTTCCCTATGCATCCTGTACCCATCTGATGACAGGCGCGTTTTCGACGCTGCCGCGTCACCGGAAATGCAGGTCGTTTTCTGTGTCAAGTCAAATCCCTCGTATGTTATCAGTTGTTTACTGTTAATGTACTTGGCAATAAATCCTTTTCTGAGTTCTGAGCGTGTTTGGAGGAGAAATGGCACTGCACATCAGCCCAAAAACATCATACCAACAGTGAAGTTTGGAGGAAGGAGCATCATGGTGTGGGGTGTTTTTCAGCACATGGCACAGGCAGACTTCATACAATTGAAGGAAAGCTGAATGGACAAATGTACAGAGGCATCCTTGATAAAAACTTGCTGTCATCTACCAAGATGTTGAAGATGAAGCGAGGGTGGACATTTCAGCAAGACATTGATCCCAAACACACAGCCAAAGAAACTCTCAACTGGCCCCAGAGAAGGAAAATAAAGCTGCTAGAATGGCCCAGTCAGTCATCTGACCTGAATCCAATTGAAAATCTATGGAATGAACTGAAGATTAGAGTTCATAGAAGACACCCACGGAACCTTCAAGATTTGAAGACAGTTTGTGTGGAAGAATGGGCTAAAATCACTAGTTAGCAATACCTGCACCAAGTTTCTCCATACAGGAGGTGTCTGGAAGCTGTTATTACCAACAAAGGCTTTTCTACTAAATATTAAATGAATTTCACCAAACATGTTCAATACTTATTCCCTGTGTCATTCCACTTTATTAAATTTAACTTGTTTTGTGAACACGGTTGCCTTGATTTCTTTGTATGTGTGGATTACTTGAGTTGTTACTGATACCTGGTGAAAATGTCAGGTCAATGATTCCATCAGAAATATGTTTAAAGATAAAAATGTTGACATGTTCAATACTTCCAAATGAATTAAGCAGAAGAAGATGGATGGATGTTCAATACTTATTTCCCCCACTGTATAAACCACAGATATCAATGGTGTCAGTGGCTATCATTGGGTCACTGGCAAGAGAACATCAATAGTGTCATGATTTAATATTTTGAGGAGGCTTAAGTGCTGGGCAAACCACTTCAGATGAACACTCAGACTCAGATGAAAGATTAACACCACTTTAATGAAAACCCAAAAACCCTATACAAACATGCTAACTTAAAGAATATGTTCATACTGTCATATCCGGCTCTAGGGAGCCGGGCAATCAGAGCCAGGGGCAAGCCAGTGAGTCGTGATATTTTATTCAGGGTAAAGGGGAAGGGATGAGGAGAGCACAGATACTCATGCAGACGTACACTCACAGGTTGCACAGCGCAGAGGTAAGCAGCTCGTACCGGACGTGGGGGTAGCAAGACGTACATACTCACAGCGGGATACAAACACAGGAATGCTGCAAGAGGAGTATAAGCTGACACCAGACGAAGGGGCTTCAGCTTAGCAATGTGTTTATGTCGCAGCCCCGAGTCATCGAGGCTGCTCCTATTTATCCTCATTGGCAGCGCCCCAGCTGATGAAGACTAATTGGCCCCAGCCGTCCATAATGCTGCCAGCTGGGGGCCAGCTGAGACGCTGCTCAATGGGAAGCAGGGATGAGGGAAAACATGGGCTGAGTGCCGAGACGGCATCTCAACCCATGGTGACAGAGCCCCTCCCTCAAGGTCGGGCTCCTGAACGACCAGGAACATCCCAGCCCCCCCCCCCCCCCCACCTAGGGTGGGAGGAAGGGAGGCGGACCGGAGGGGAAGAAGCCAAGGGAAGGACAACACCAATGGGGCAATGTAGGGTAGCGGGAAAGAAAAACCCAAATACAATACTGACAAAACAGAATAATTAACCCAGGTACAGATGGGGAGAAGAACTGGGTCAGCACGCCGGTTACATACTACCCAGAGAGTACCAACCATGCGTGACCCAGAGCAAGGAAAAAAGAACCACCAAAAAGGTACAGGGCAAAAAATGCTGAGTACGGTTAAATAAAGGGGAACCTATACACAGCGCTAATTTAAGTACATACACACAGTCACCAAAAAAAGTGAGGGTGACTGGAACAAATGACAATTATAGAGCATGGTGTTACAGAAAACAAGGCACATGACTCTATAATGAACCAACAGGACAAAAAAGAAATACTGAGTGCAGGCAAAGAAAAACCCACACACACAAATATATAAATACCCAGTCACCTAAAGAAATGAAAGTGACTGGAATAAATGGATAACTGCAGAGCATGGTGTTACGGAAAACAAAACATAACTCTACAATACAAAAAACGAGGCTAAAAACATGGCACAAAAAGTAAAATGCTGAGCATGAGCGATGGAAAACAGCACTATAAAAACGAATCCACCAACAGAACACATTACACCCGAGTGACCTTAATAACAAAAGAAAAAGTGACACCCGAGGTGAATGGCAGGCCGAGTCCAAAAATGGCCGAGATGGCTCCGGAGATCTCCCCGCCCATTGTCCAGCTGGCGAATCAGGGAAAGAGAAGTGTTCGGACGGCGAACTCTGGACCCAGATCCCAGGAATCCAGTCCACCGGCAGCCGAACCAGGCTGCCCAGAGGGAAACACAGACCAGTGGGGGGAACCAGATCACCGAACCGAAAGTTCTGTGGGTCGGGTCGTCGACCCGCATCACTCAACCACCAGGACCGTTGAGACGGGCGAAGGATCAGAGCGGATCCCGGTGGAAGAGGCTCAGGGGAGAGCCGATGACGAGGGCGGCGGGCGTCAGGCCGCAGGAAAACTGCCACCTCCTCACCGGACCTGGACAATACTGGGGCAGCACCCACGTCGGACCCCGATCGGGCCTCAGGCGAACCCATGTTGGACCCCGACTGGGTCTCGGGCGAACCCACGTTGAATACTGCACCAGAACTGACTTCCAACGTTGAACCCGGACCCTCCAGCACCACGAGGAACAGCAACTCCTTGCCGGTGACCCTGGAAGAAGGCTCAGAAGAGAAAACAGAACCGGGATCAGGATCACCGGCAGCGCCAGAACCCGGCGAGACGAGCTCAGACGCAGCGGACGGCTGCACCCGGCTCGTCTCCCCTAGAGATAGGCTGAAGTGCTCGGGGATAAAAAGAGAGAAAAGAAAGGAGAGCACTCGCCTGATCTCGAGTTCTGACGCCGTCCAGGACTGCGAAGATCCAGGATCCGTCGTCAGGAGGTCGTTGTCAGGCTCCCATCTAGCCGCGTCGGGCCCCGCAGCTAGCACGATGGTCAGCGCAGCTTGAGATCCCTCCAGCTCAGGTAACCCCACCGACGATCCACTCGGCGTGAAGCCAGAAGAATCTCATCCCGCCGGACCGAACCGCTCCTCCGTGGAGACCCGGGGACGCTCAGTCGTCGGCGTAGACTCCACGCAGCAGTCAGTCCCCCTCCTCCGTCCGCAATGTAGCTGCGGAACCACAGGCCCTCTCCATATCCCACCACGTTGACCCGGAGCCGGGGACCGCTCGGCGGAGAGAGACACAGAGGATGCGGGATTAGGCATACAAGTTACAGCAGGTGGGGAGAGTTCAGGGAGCTGCGAACCCTGAACTTCTCCTCTAGGGATGTGACAGAGCAAATCATTAAGCAGGTGTGAAAAAACAATGACTTGCCTGCCCCCTGGAGGTTGATTATTGCCTGCTGTAGTGGAATCTGCTTCTTCCTCTCCCCGCCCGGCGATAACGGAGGACCCCCCGGGAATTCGTCTGAGGGTCGCTCGCGTTGTCTCCAGCAGAGAGCTCACCAGGCCGGGATTCCAGGCACACACAGCGGTCAGGAAGCGCGTCGGGGAGGAGGGGGAAACAGCCGGGGTGAGCCAGCCCGAATGTCCAGGAATGACAGCGGGGGAACGAGGCTCAGGGGACGAGGCTGTAGAATCTCCACACTGATGAGGCGAAGGGATGACAGCTGCGTGGGAGGAACGGTCCTGACGATGACCCAGAACTGGATCCGGACGAGGTTCGTGCAGAGGTGACTCGGCGATGTGATGACGACTACTCCCAGGGGACGAAGCGAGGGGGAAACCCAGGATTCGCCGCTCCAGATCGGAGATCGAGACGAGGAAGGCGTCGAGCACGGGAAAGCTTCGTAGCCCTGAAGTCCTCACCATCAATCTCACTGCCGCCGCCACATGCCTGAAGGTGGTGACAGGAAACACAGTAGAGCTCGCGACAGCCACTCGACCCCGGACATAACTGCTGTCAGCTGCGGCTCCTTGAAGGGAATCCCGAGTGACGTGGCGCAGGTCGGGGGAAGTCCTCTGGTTGGCACGAACTCCCGGACTGGAATGGCGGCAGGAACGGGACTCCGAAGCGGGGAAAGACGTCGCCCACTTCGACTTCCTGCCGGGATTTCCATCCACCCCGTGGAGCTTCTCTCGCTGTGTACCTGCAGCGTCTATCCTGGCACTGTCCTCCAGATGGTACAGAGAGTGAGGGTGACAGTCCAGGAGTTCCTCAGCACGGCCCGGATGCCAGCGTCTCGCGTTGGAGGCGTCGTGCAGGGTGAAGAACGTCCCGTCGACAGCCTCCGAGATGGACCTCAGCTCGTCGCCCTGGCGCCGGAAGTGACTCCTGGGAAACGGCATGCTAGCAGCGCTGACACCTGGACAGAAAGGTACATTTCCACGGCGACTCACGGCCGCCGGCAACTCTTCTGGCTGCGACATACTGTCATATCCGGCTCTAGGGAGCCGGGCAATCAGAGCCAGGGGCAAGCCAGTGAGTCGTGATATTTTATTCAGGGTAAAGGGGAAGGGATGAGGAGAGCACAGATACTCATGCAGACGTACACTCACAGGTTGCACAGCGCAGAGGTAAGCAGCTCGTACCGGACGTGGGGGTAGCAAGACGTACATACTCACAGCGGGATACAAACACAGGAATGCTGCAAGAGGAGTATAAGCTGACACCAGACGAAGGGGCTTCAGCTTAGCAATGTGTTTATGTCGCAGCCCCGAGTCATCGAGGCTGCTCCTATTTATCCTCATTGGCAGCGCCCCAGCTGATGAAGACTAATTGGCCCCAGCCGTCCATAATGCTGCCAGCTGGGGGCCAGCTGAGACGCTGCTCAATGGGAAGCAGGGATGAGGGAAAACATGGGCTGAGTGCCGAGACGGCATCTCAACCCATGGTGACACATACACCACAATTAATTAAACCCGCAACCAAAACGCCAACTTATATACATAGAAAACAGATGCACGCTGGAGCCACATGCAGCTTCGGAGAAAGGAGAGGAGAGGAATGGTTAATACTAAGTATGGTCAACAGGAAAATGACAGCAGACGGAATGAGTCTTACAACAGCAGAGAGCCCAGCAGTGAACTCCAGCATGGAAGAGATGAAGGGGAACTGGAGACTGCAGGGAAGGAGGAGGAAGAGGAATGACTCGGTGACCTGGGTGGAGAAGCTGTTGTCTTGAAGGTAGTTTGGTTCAGGCGAGCGTGCACACACAGCTCCGGAGACACCACTGGAGGTGGCAGCAATCCTGAGGCGAGGAGAAGACATAAAGGTAAGACAACAGGGAGAAATAATAAACTTGCTAAACAACGTCGAGTGCTTGCTGTGAGGCAGCAATACCCAACAATCCAGCAGAGACCTCGTCACACTCTGACCTTAAATACACAGGTGAATCAGGAAGCACGGGTGTGTAATCATGCAGGTGCACTGATGAGCTCCGGAGCCGGGAAAACAGAAACAGGAAGGGAGGGGGGAGGCACACTCGCCTTATCGTGACAAATAGTAGCCTTCGCAGACAAAAGCTGCAGTCTGTCAGCAATAATGTGATACAATGCTTCACAATTCTATGGGATATTTTGCTCCCAAAACTGTTAAAATACGGACAAGTTTTCAAAGGAACAGTAGTAGGATCTATAAACCATAAAAAACAGGTACAGTCCTATCCCAGCCAGCAAAACCTGGTTCAAGAGACAACTTCCTCAACTGTCTAAACAACGTCTGGATTTGGTTTAAAAGTGAAAAATGAAGTGGTCTTTTTCAGGGCCTATGTTAGGCACAGCCCAATTTTCAACGACCATTTTTGGGATAAATATGGTCTGTATTAGACGGACTAAACACAACCCAATTTTCAATGACTATTTAGATAGATGTACTTTATTGATCCCAAACTGGGAAATTACAGAAATACATTTACCCCATGCTGGGCAGGGCATTTAAACACGTCTGTATGTTTGTCCATGTAATAAAATAAAAACGGCTGAAAATACAATCACATTCTGGAAAGCCCTTGCTTTTGAGATCAAAAGGTCAAAGGTCAAGGTCAAAAAAAGGTCACACAACTAATCTATATCCATCTGGTCTTGGTCTTGAATGGTCTTGATTTAACATCCCAGGATAAGAGAGTAAAAATGGTTCAGATTCTGAGACGAAGTCTCAAGTACTTCAACACTACTCTCTGGTACAATAAAAACAATTTTAAGGTGACTTTTGTGTATGTCTAATGTATTGTTTGACCAGCTGCTGTCAAAAAAAAAGTTTGCAACATGAACTCCTTAAAAAAACTTCTCAGTCTTTGTATCCCAGAAGAGTTTGTGTTTCATTGTATCCACATCAAAAGATTACACTATATGATCAAAGAGTGCATTGAATCTTTTTTTTTTCCAAGCACTCCTTGGAGTTGCACAGATTTAGAATTAAACGGCTATTAAGGAGCTGCATCAAGTGGGTTCCATCTGCAGATCAAACAGATGCCCTGAATTGCAACAGGTGTAATTAAGGTGAGAGAAATTCTGAGCCTCTGATCGATACACAGCTATTCTATCAGTCCTAACTAAAGTGGACAGTTAATTATGGCATCTAAGAGCCCAACAAAACCAGATCATGGGCTGGGTTAGTTAGAGTGAAACTGTTTGAAGAAAACCAAATTGAATCTCAAGAGAAAGAAAAACATTTTTCTAAACGGGAGAGAAAAGTACAATCACCAAGAGGACAATACTAAAAAAAAAAAAAAAAAAAAAAGAGTATAGAATAATAAGAATAATTTTAAGACAAGGAAATGTATGTAAAGAAGACATTTATGTTATGGTCCAGTGAAAAAAGGACCCAACTACAGGACACTACACAGCCATTGTGTCAATAGCAGAAAGTAGTCTGAGAGTGTAGGCCAGGAGTCTGCAACCTGTGGTTCTTGGGCCACATGTGACACTTTTGGCCATAGGTAGTGGCTCCCTGAGGCCTTCAGAAAAAAAATCATACTTTTCCAAGAAAAGAAGCAGTAAATTTACATGAAAAAGGTTGCATATCCATGAGGAAAAACATCATAAAAACCAGAGAATGAGAAAATCTGGAAATTTATGCAAATAAATCTCACAAATTTTGGGATTTTTTTTTTTTTTCCTAAGGAAAACACACAAATTTGCAACAAAAAAAGCATCACAAAAATTCTGGAAATCACAAATTTACTGTAAAAAGATGGAGTTCTATGAGGAAAATGTAAGAAATTTATGTAAGAAATACTGCAGTTTCACTCATGAAAGGTAGTAAATTTACATCGAAAAATATGATAAATTTATGACACCTGAAAATTGATGGAAAAAATATTCGAAATTTAGGGAAAATGTTTGGCAAAAGAAAAAAGTTACAAATTTACCAAAAAAAGCTACAATTTTATTACAAAACTGTTGCAAATTTATATGAGAAAGACAGCAGATAAGACAATCTTATGAGAAAAGCAGATGATTATGCAAAAAAAATCTAAATTTATGAAAGGAGCTTATAAGTTTATTGGGGAAAACATGTAACAAATTTACATGGAAAAAAAGTCTTCAGTTTTACTTGAAGGTAATATATTTCCACAGAAATACATGCCAAATTTAGGAAAAAAGCAAAACACATTTATGCCAAAAAAATATAACAAATTTTAAGAAAAAAAAATCACAGTTTAATGAGGGAAAACATCCACACAGTTTTGCAAGAAAAAATACAAGCTTTTTGGAAATAATCAAAAATTTACCACAAGAAGTAGAAATTTTGTGTGAAAAAAGGTAATAAATTTACCAAAAAAAAGTGCTGCAAATTTATCAGAAAAAAACTCTTAATCATGATGTTGTCAGGTCAGATTGCAGTTGTAATTCTGCTGTTTTACCTTAGTTTTTCAGACTCACATATTTTTGTGGCTTCATGCAGATTTTTTAGACAAAATCAATCATAGTGGCTCTTTGTGTAGTACAGGTTGCCAACCCCTGGTGTTGGCAAACAAATTCCAGAGGGAATTCCAAACATATTGTAACAGCAATACAATAACATCTAACTGCAGAAAATCCTCCCAAATGGCTTGTGAAAAAGATATTTTCCCACACAAGAAAGTGCATTTTTGGTATATCATTATGCTCAATCATGCTGTCGGCTGAACAATACCACAACAGCACACTCAAATGCAAAATGGTCTAAAGTGAGCCAAATGTTCACAATTCTATGCAGTGTGTAGGCACCACAGCATAAGGACTAATCAGCTGTGATAGAAGGAGTATTTAGAGTTGCTGACAATAACACAAATGTGTTTCACGATCCTCTGTCCAAACTTATATAACATCATACAAGGGGAAGCCTCGGAGTCTGAAAATCAAGTTTTTGTCCACATTTCAAAAATAGTTGTACTTGGATTTTCTACATTTTTACTTCCACAATGAACAGAAACTGTTGCAGCCTTCTTAAAGTAGATGTTCTACTCCTACGTGTTTTATCAATTAATTACAGACACCTTAAAGGGGTCTTTGACTGAAAAATTGTTTTTGTAGGTTTCGAGCTTTTGAAATGTGTCTATTGGTCATGTGATTGTTAAAAAAATATCAAAACACTCACTTCTTTTAAAAGAAAAACACTCACACAGCCTTTAACTCATTTTTTTCTACAAGAAGCCCTTTTAACTCTTCTAGGTATTTTCCTGTGCATCAGGACGAGCTAAATGTCACTTGCCTTGACACCTGCCTCATGCGCTATTATTGGTCAGCTTAGCTATCCGTCATGTAGATTGGCGGGTAGCCAATGATGTTAGCTTAAGAGCCATCAGACTGGGAAACTTTCATGTATATTACTTTCTTTAAATTTCATTCACCTAAACAGACATCATTGTTTCCACCTGATTCACTAATCCACAGTCAATAATATATCTCACATCACATCTTATTTTGTTATATTTTCACTGTGATGCTCAAACTGTTAGCACCAACAAGGCAGCTAGCTGAAGCTAGCAGATTAGCCACTAGGCTCATTCATGAATGTTTCTGTGCTTATTGTACTCCAGGGACTGGTCATACCCCATCGACTGCTGAAACCAAGCACCCCCTGTCCACCAGTAGCACATTATTTCATTCGTTCTTTAAGACAAGTTTACCTTAGTGGAAAAGTGCCAGTGAGCTCTGAGCTAGGAGTTAGCCAGCTAAGATTAGCAATAGTGGCGTAAGAGCGAAGAGAGTTAAATGTAGACTTAAGCTGGGTTCACACTTTGGACTGACTTTTACAGACCTTTTGAAAAATGAAAGAAATTAGTCCAAACGCTGGTGAAATTACACTCGTGAGCAGTTTTTTAATCCAGTGCACACCAACTTTTACAAATTTTTACAAACTTTTGCTAGCATTTGCCAGCATTACATTTAGCACTGTCAAACTTAAGATAAGATAAGATAAGATAAGCCTTTATTAGTCCCACAACGGGGAAATTCCAGGATTGCAACAGCACAGGGATAGCAACACTCAGAGCAACAATCAGAAGGCAAGAAAAAAAAACAAGCAAGCAAGAGCAGCTAATATACATATGTACATATTACTATAAAATATATATATACACACACACAGACACACAGTGCAGAGCATTGTAGCTGGATGGAATAAATATATGAATATGTAAACACACAGTGCGGAGCAATGTAGCTAGATGGAATAATATGTAGATATATAAACACACAGTGCTGAGCATTGTAGCTAGATGGAATAAATATATAGATATATAAACATAAACACACCCAGTGCTGAGCATTGTAGCTAGATGGAATAAATATGTAAATATATAAACACACACAGTGCAGAGCATTGTTGCTAGATGGGATGAAACAGCACAACCGTCTACTTAGTTATCCTACATGGTATGATTATGTGCCCACACATATTCTCACTCTCCATGGCGACCGGTATTTTCCTAGTTGTATGCCGGAGGGGACCATTGTGTAAGTCTATTGCATCTTTTGCATTCAAAAAAACTATTAGTTTGTTACGTCTTTTTGCTATCTCTGCAAGCAGCCCTGCTTAGGTTGTACAGTCTGACAGCCGTTGGTAGGAAGGACCTGCAAAACCTCTCAGTTGTGCACCTGGGATGATGAAGTCTGCTGCTAAATGAGCTCCTCAGTGCATTCAGTATGTCCTGCATAGGGTGGAACTCGGACTCCAGCAGAGATGACAGTTTAGCCACCGTCCTTCTCTCTCCTATCTCCTCCACCGGATCAAGGCGCTGCCCCAGGACAGAGCTAGCTTTCTTGATCAGTTTGTTCAGTCTCTTCCTATCGGCTGCAGTAATGCCACTGCCCCAGCAGACCACTCCAAAAGTGATGGCTGATGCCACCACCGTGTCATAGAATGTCTTCAGCAGCGCGCCTTGTACACCAAAAGACCTGAGTCTCCTCAGCAGGAACAGCCTGCGCTGTCCCTTCTTGTAGAGTGCATCAGTATTGTGTGACCAGTCTAGTTTATTGTTCAGATGAACACCCAGGTACTTATAGGCTGTCACCATCTCGATGTCTGTTCCCTGTACATTTACTGGTGCTGTGAGGGGTTGTCCTTGCCTGCGGCAGTCCACCACCAGCTCCTTAGTTTTTCTCGCGTTGATCTGGAGGCAGTTCCGATGGCACCAGTCCACAAAGTCCTGGATAAGCCCTCTGTACTTTTGCCAACTTAGGCTAGTGCAGTGATTTTCAACCTATGTGCCACAGCACACTAGTGTGCTGTGAGAGATCGTTAGGTGTGCCGTGGGAAATTATCCAATTTAACTTAATTACTCGAGTGAGTGGCTATGTTTACATGGACACAAGTAACCGGATTAAAAGCCTGATCGGAATAAAAATGCTTCATGTAAACATGGCAATCTGAATATTCTAACCCGATCACGCTCATTCGGATCAAAATTTCATTCTGATTGAGAGGGGTGGGTTATGCCGATTGTTAATCCGAATGGTGCGCATGAAAACACTTATTCCAAACACAGGGCAGAAAATATGTTTACTGCGCATGTCTGTACACCAGCCGCACGTCGACGTGACGTATTTCCGCCTTAGCAGCAGCTAGCAGAAAACATAGCGGGAGTAAAACAAAACTGGTCTGTATCGTCCTGCTGTCTCCCTCTTTTCGTCATATGCAGAAGTATGTACTTGTAGCTTCATTACGGAGACTAGCAGAAGCAAAAGTACAGTCTGAATAACACGATACAGGTCAATTTCGACACGAAGCAGGGCTCGCTAACACCGGAAGTTGCTTCTTCTACTATTTTTTGAATGTCGAAATGTCGACCTGCGTATGTCAAAATGATTTATTCCGTTCAAACCTGTGACACATGGAAACGCACGTCCTAATCAGATCAGCTTTTTCAGGATCCATGTAAACAGTAAAATTTATAAATAAACAACAACATGTGCAGCGTGGCAACCTTGAGATGTTCCCACTCACCGAGAAACGGCATAATGGTACACTGCTGCACTGTGCCAGGTGATTGGCACACATTTGAAAACTCTTGAGGAGAAGTTGTTATTTTATTTCTCTTCAGACTTCACACAATGCCTTCTCTGGGTTAGGAACCCATACAGCTCAGCATCAGTTGTTGGAAACGACATGACTTTACAGGAGCAAGAGGAACTCATTGAACTGAAACAAGATCATGGTTTAAAGCTAAACTTTGCTGATCTTCCTTTGGTCAGTTTTTGGTTGACTGCTGCCAAGGAGTTCCCCATTCTGGCCAACAAAGCTATTTCAACATTGCTCCCATTTTCCACGACATATCTGTGTGAGCTGAGCTTTTCAAGCTTGACTGTGATAAAAACTAAAAACAGAGAGAGACTGAGAGCTGTTGAGGAAGAGCTCTGTGTGTGTCTTTCTTCCATTCCTGCCAGGATATCAGCTTTGTGTTCATCTAAACAGGCCCAGGGTTCACACTGAGTGAGTATAAATACATTTAGAAACTGTACTGCTAACTATATTTTATTATTTTTACTGTGTTAGGCTATAGAGTGTCATTTTGTGTCATTCTGGTTGGTGGTGTGCCCCAGGATTTTGTCAATGTAAAAAATGTGCCGTGGCTTAAAAAAGGTTGAAAAACACTGGGCTAGTGTATGTGAAGCTGTTGCCAGCTTAGGTTAACTAAGCAAACAAATACTCAGTGCAGGAAAGCTGACATCAGTGTCAGGCGACGCTCATATAAACATCAGCACTTGTGGAAATTTCCTGCAATTCTGGACTTGCTTTTTTGGGTGGATTCACACTACAACGTCTGGACCAACTTTTATTGATATTTTGGCAAATGTCTGACTTTGCTGGCAAAAGTTGATAAAAGTTAATGATCGTTGGTGATTTGTTGGCAAATGCTGGCGAAAGTTGTGTTCCTTGAAAATTGTCAGCATGCTGAAAATTTGCTGGCGTTTGGAAATAAACGGTGAAAGTTGTGCTCAGTTTGTAAAAGTTCCAGAGCGCTGGACTAAGTTATGCAGCATTCGCCTAAGTGGGCCTAAGTTAAGCTCTATTGGCAAACATTGACTGAAATGCTGGTGGAAGCAGATGTTTTTAGATTGAAACTCACTTCAGACATGCACGGACGAAAGAGAAATAGAGAGAAGGGGAACTTAAAAAAGAAAATATATATATACTGTATATAATCTCCCAAAAATGTGACAGCCCAAAAGAAAAGAAAAAAATCTCCTCATTGCAAAATTTCCTTCTATCCATCAATCCATCTTCTACTGCTTAATTCTTTTCGGGTCGCGGGGTGGGGGTGGGGGGTGGGGTTTGGACATCGTGAAATTTTCTGTTCTTAATTTTCCGCTCCATGCGTAATCATTTTTCAGGATTTATTGGTTCGGCTTCCATTGTGGGGAATCAAACAGTGCTGATGTGGTATCAAAAAGTAAATGACATTTAACAGGATTTTGTGTTTTAATGGAGAGAGTTGCAGCAATCAAAATACAATCACCCATCATTTTATTTATATGATGATACACTAAATAGTTTTTTTATTCCATCCACATTTTAATTGCAGACTTACTGTTGGAGTTTGTGTGTACGTTTTCAGATTCCTTGACCATGAAAACATATGACTAGCAATTGGATTGACAATGACAGGATTAGTGGTTCAGTAGTTATTCACGAAAATGGCATTTTCCGTAATGGCGGCCACAGTTCCCCCCATACAGTGTTTGTGTGTACGTTTTCAGATTCCTTGACCATGAAAGCATATGACTAGCAATTGGATTGACAATGATAGGATTAGTGGTTCAGTAGTTATTCACAAAAATGGCATTTTCCGTAATGGCGGCCACAGTTCCCCCCATACAGTGTTTGTGTGTACGTTTTCACATTCCTTGACCATGAAAACATATGACTAGCAATTGGATTGACAATGATAGGATTAGTGGTTCAGTAGTTATTCACGAAAATGGCATTTTCCGTAATGGCGGTTTTCTTCTGGACGGTGATCTGGATCACCACCAAAATGTAATCATCTGTAGGATACCCCATTTCTGACAATCTGTGAAAATTTCATGAAAATCCGTCCATAAGTTTTTGAGTTATCTTGCTAAAAAACAAACAGACAAACAGACAGACAGACAAACCAACGCCGATGATCACATAACCTCCTTGGCGGAGGTAACTACATAGGAATATAAAATGAAAATAAATACTGAAATGTATGCCCAAGGGAGATGTGTTCACTCCAAAAACAGGTTCACAATGGCAGGAAGCCTCCACAAACGCTGATCTTTATATGAGCATCACCTGACACTGATGTCAGCTGACCTGCGCTGAATATTTGTTTGCTTAAGTTAACCTAAGCTGGCAACAGCTACACATACACTAGCCTAAGTTGGCAAAAGTTTGCCAACGCTGAATGCAACGCTGGCAAATCCCTTATTCCTTTTTGGAATAAGGCTGTAACATAACAAAATGTAACATAACAAAACTAGAAAAGCACTCGGAGAGCGCAGACCTCCGCCAAGCGCCACAGTTCCCCCCCATACAGTGTTTGTGTGTAGGTTTTCAGATTCCTTGACCATGAAAACATATGACTAGCAATTGGATTCACAATGATAGGATTAGTGGTTCAGTAGTAAAAGCATTACCTCCTTGGCGGAGGTAATAAACTGAAGTGTTGCTGTTGTGTCCATCTCCTGCATCCGCAAAGTGGCAGGCTGCGACCTGTCAAGGCATACCTCATGCCTCCCTTATTGGGGGGGCTTTCACACCTGTACTGACCTCATGCCTCCCTTATTGGGGGGGGGGGGCTTTCACACCTGTACTGAGTACTTAAAAACTGTATTTATCGGCAGATGAAAGAAAACTGAAGCAAAAACAAGCAAACAAACAAAAACTAAGCAAACAGCAACTGCAACATAAGATAAGATAAGATAAGATAAGATAAGCCTTTATTAGTCCCACAACGGGGAAATTCCAGGATTGCAACAGCACAGGGATAGCAACACTCAGAGCAACAATCAGAAGGCAAGAAAAAAACAAGCAAGCAAGAGCAGCTAATATACATATGTACATATTACTATAAAATATATATATACACACACACACAGACACACAGTGCAGAGCATTGTAGCTGGATGGAATAAATATATGAATATATAAACAGACAGTGCAGAGCATTGTAGCTAGATGGAATAAATATGTAAATATATAAACACCCACAGTACGGAGCATTGCAGCTAGGTGGAATAAATATGCAAGTATATAAACACACACAGTGCGGAGCAATGTAGCTAGATGGAATAATATGTAGATATATAAAAACACAGTGCGGAGCATTGTAGCTAGATGGAATAAATATATAGATATATAAATATAAACATGAACTATTTCAAACATATTTATTCAAATGTACACTTATATGGACACAATGTTGAGCCATAACTTTTTGGTAATGTGAAAATAATAAGCCAAGTAGCACAAAAAAATTGAGTGCTCTTGCTGTCAGGAAACAATGTTGGCACCAAATCACTGAAGTGATCTGCCACCAGTAGGGGTAGATTGTGCTCTGCCACAAAATGACAAAACATCACTTCTGCTAGTGATGCATTGGATTTGGAAGGCGTCGGTTCTCTCACTGTCTGAAAATGTTCATCCATCGATCGAATTTGGCTACACAGTTTTTGTGGCGCTGTGTAGCAAAGTGCGACTTCAGGTCGAAAATCCCTGATGCAGTCACTTTTAGCATTAGAGTCACACATATCAGGCGCAGCATTACTGGCGCCGGGATTCCTCTCTGTTCCGGAGCCTCAGGACAAAAGAAGGTGCGATAATGGTTGCCGTGGGTTTTATTGGGTTTGCGCTCCGCGGAAAAAGGAGGATTTGGAAGCCTCCCCCGGCAGAGAGCTGGTTTTTGCGCAGCCCCTATGGCTGGCCGGGGAATTTCTGCCAAATAATCCAGCGCCGGACAGCTGCCCGTGTCAGCTTTTGCAGCATAGCGCAAACACAGGCACTCTGGCGGGCCCTGCCCACCACTGTTTTCTGCGTGCTTTTGTGCCTAAAACTTTGAAGAAGGCGGAGTTTGTGTTCATCAGACACGACGACCAGCGCCCTCTGTTGCCCCTGCACACATGTTGAAAATGGCCGTATCTCACAATGTTAAAGAATCATTTAAAAAATTCCTGTATCCAGACGGTGATCCGGATTATCCCCAAAATGTAATCAGTTCTTCCTTGTACCATTTCCAACAACGCCTGAAAGTTTCATCGAAATCCGTCCAAAACTTTTTGAGTTATCTTGCTAACCAACAGACAAACAGACAGACAGACAAACGCTGGCAAAAACATAACCTCCTCCTGGCCTTCGGCCTGGCGGAGGTAACAAACAAATGTAACATAGCAAAATGTGGAAAAGTGAAGCACTGTGAATACTTTCCAGATGCACTGTACACGGTGAAAGTTGTGCTCAGTTTGTAAAAGTTCTTGAGCGCTGGGCTAAGTTATGTAGAGTTTACCTAAGTCAGCCTAAGTTAAAGCTGGGTTCACACTATAGTGTTTGGACCGACTTTTACAGACGTTTTGAAAAATCAGAGAAATTAGTCCAAACGTCGGTGAAATTACGTTCATGAGCAGTTTTTTTTAATCCAGCCCACACCAACTTTTACGAACTTTTACAAATTTTGCTAGTATTTGCCAGCGTTGCATTCAGCGTTGGCAAACTTTTGCCAACTTAGGCTAGTGTATGTGTAGCTGTTGACAACTTCCACATTTTGTTATGCTACAGCTTTAGTCCAAAATGGATTCATTTTTTTCCTCAAAATTTTACACACCCCTGTTACATATGAAAACAGTGGTAAGATGGCGGCCTGGGAATGACCAGGGAATAGAGGGGGTTTCCAGTGGTGACGCCAACCAGGGTATAAAGGCTACGGCCTGAAGGGGCACATCCTCTTTCGCCATTGATGCCTGGATCAGGAGCCCTGTAGTCCACTGCTGTTCATCTGTGAGTTGTTATAATAAACACTATAAACTGCCTTCGGCCCTATTACTTATTTCACCAATTATGTACACAACAACCCCATAATGACAACATGAAAAAAAA
Organism: Pholidichthys leucotaenia; assembly: GCA_020510985.1. Classification (NCBI taxonomy): domain Eukaryota; kingdom Metazoa; phylum Chordata; class Actinopteri; order Cichliformes; family Pholidichthyidae; genus Pholidichthys; species Pholidichthys leucotaenia. The sequence continues at coordinate 160,445,438 of CM035838.1, read as the reverse complement.
AACTTTATTTAGATTTCTGCAAATTTGTTAAAAAATAAAAAAGCTAAGAAATTGCATGTACATAAGTATTTGCAGCCTTTGTCACAAAGCTCAGAATTGAGCTCAGGTGCATCCTGGTTCCACTGATCATCCTTGAGATGTTTCTACAGCTTAACTGGAGTCCACCTGTGGTAAATTCAGTTGATTGGACATGATTTGGAAAGGCACACACCTGTCTATATAAGCTCTTACAGTTGACAGCGCATGTCAGAGCACAAACCACAGGAATTGTCTGTGGACCTTCAAGACAGGACTGTCTCAAGGCACAAATCTCAGGAAGGGTACAGATAAATTTCTCTGCTGCTTTGAAGGTCCCAATGAGCACAGTGGCTTCCATCATCCATAAATGGAAGAAGTTCAGATCCACCAGGACTCTTATTAAAGTTGGCCAGCCATCTAAACTAAGCGATCAAGGAGAAGGGCCTTAGTCGTGGAGGTGACCAAGAACCCGATAGTCACTCTGTCAGAGCTCCATTGATCCTCTGTGGAGAGAGGAGAACCTTCCAGAAGGACAACCATCTCTGCAGCAATCCACCAATCAGGCCTGTATGGTAGAGTGGCCAGACGGAAGCCACTCCTTAGTAAAAGGCACATGGCAGCCCACCTGGAGTTTGCCAAAAGGCACCAGAAGGACTCTCAGACCATGAGAAACAAAATTCTCTTGTCTAATGAGACAAAGATTGAACTCTTTGGTGTGAATGCCAGGAATCATGTTTGGAGGAAACCTTACACCGCTCATCACCAAGCCAATACCATCCCTACAGTGAAGCATGGTGGTGGCAGAATCATACTGTGGGGATGTTTTTCAGTGGCAGGAACTGGGAGACTAGTCAGGATCGTGGGAAAGATGAATGCAGCAATGTATGGAGACATCCTGGATGAAAACCTGCTCCAGACCACCCTTGACCTCAGACTGGGGTGACGGTTCATCTTTCAGCAGGACAACGAACCTAAGCACACAGCCAAGATATCAAAGGAGTGGCTTCAGCACAACTCTGTGAATGTCCTTGAGTGGCCCAGCCAGAACCCAGACTTGAATCCAATTGAACATCTCTGGAGAGATCTGAAAATGGCTGTGCATCGATGCTTCCCATCCAACCCGATGGAGCTTGAGAGGTGCTGCAAAGAGGAATGGGCCAAACTGCCCAAAGATAGGTGTGCCAAGCTTGTGGCATCATATTCAAAAAGACTTGAGGCTGTAATTGCTGCCAAAGGTGCATCAACAAAGTATTGCGCAAAGGCTGTGAATATTTACGTACATGTGATTTTTTAGGGTTTTTTTATTTTTAATAAATTTGCAAAAATCTAAAAAAAAAAAAAAACTTTTTTCACGTTGTCATTATGGGGCATTGTGTGTAGAATTCTGAGGAAAAAGGATTTTAATCCATTTTGGAATAAGGCTGTAACATACCAAAATGTGGAAAAAGTGAAGCACTGTGAATACTTTCTGGATGCACTGTATTTCCAAACGTTGGCAAATATGCAGCACGCTGAAAATTTTCAAAGAACACAGCTTTCGCCAGCGTTTGCCAACAAACACTAACTATCATTAACGTTTACCAGCAGAGCCAAATGTCTGCCAAAACGTCAGTAAAAGTCGGCCCAAACGTTGTCGTGTGAATCCACCTTTAGAGAATTATAGACATTGCACTGAAACCAGACGTTCTCAGAAAGGCTGCAAAAAATGATTTACAATAATGCGGAAATAATTAAATATTTAAAGAAAATCTGACTAAAATGTGTCACAAATTGTTATGACCCGAGCTACGATCTCGTTCGCGCTCGGGCCATGCATCATCTCTGCCGGCCTTGACAGCTGTGGATTACATTCTGGCTCCACCAGGCTCTTATTGTGACAGCGCTCGGTGGGGTTTCCGGCTGTCAAGGTCGATCAGCTGTTCGGCATCACCGCTCGTTAGCTGCCGGCTTTATTAGCAGGCGCTGACAGCTGTTTGATGCTGGAGTATCGTCAAAACATCCTGAGAGATTCCTGGTGTGTCAGCACGCTCATGTCAGGTTCGTGTTCTTGTTCATGTCATAGTTAAGGTCGTAGTGGCCGGGGTTAGCCCTACGATCCCTCGTATTCTGTAGCGTGTGTTCCTGTCATAGTTAAGGTTGTAGTGGCTGGGGTTGGCCCTACGATCCCTTGTACTCTGTAGTGTGTGTTTTGCCCTCAGTGGCTCATAGTCTTGTGTTTGTGTCTTGTCTTGTTAATAAAACATCAATGCAAAACTCACTGGCGACTTTTGGCGTCTTATGGTGGCCTGCGAGGGTCACCACGTGACAATATACTCCAGCCAAGATGTCTAAACGGAGACACCACACCGAGACGCCTTTTCACTGTGAGTTTTTGCTTAATTGGACGTTTGTTCTTCCCTGTCTGGGTAACTACGTGCTGGGAGAATGCCGTCGCGGAGGGGCCACGCTCAGAGTCGGGACTACGAGCTGGCGGAGGCTTTGGAATACGTAGACGAAACGCTTATCGCTGCCTCCCTCCTCGACTACCACAGCGATGTACGCTGGTACCTGGACTGCGCTGAGGATGTCCTTAATCATCGACCCTGCTACGCCGACCACCCTGAAGTCGGCGCAAGGAGGGATGACATCGCCGCACAGCGCGAAATATTCCGTATTATACGTTTTTATAAAATCCTCTGTGTCGTTTCTGCCTTGGAGTGGTTGTGGAATATATGGCGAAGAGCTCCCTGGTATTTACAATATGGATTTCCTCTCCTTTCTCACATTGCTGCTTTCTGTGCTGTGGCTCTTTGTCTCTGAAGTAAACGCATTCAGCTCTATGGCGGGCAGAATAGCGGGCAGAATACAATATTCCAGGGACGTGTTGCTGCATTTAAACACGGCTGATTCAACGGCTGTGATTGAGCCTAAGCTGCAACTGCCGGACTTTATTTTGAGAGACAGACACAGCGGTGAAAAGAGAGACGGCAGAAGGAAGCGCGGAAGGCGTGGAGGTGTGAAATTGCACCTTAGGAGATGTCAGTTTGGTAACATTCCTCTTCCTTTGATAATTTTTGGGAATGCACAGTCTGTGAGAAACAAGGTGGATGAAATTCAAGGGAATGTACGCTACCAGAAGGACTTCAAGAACTGCCGCATCATGGCTTTCACTGAATCTTGGCTTACTGCGCATGACCGAGATGCAGACCTGTGGATTGACGGCTTTGGAGCCCCGCTGCGCTCGGATCAGCAGGAAGAGGTAACGGGGAAGCGTCAGGGGGGCGGCGTATGTTTATACATTAATAAGCAGTAGTGCACATCTGTCACGGTCAGAGAGTGCATCTGTACACCCGATGTGGAGCTGCTGTCTGTGTCACTACACCCCTTTTATTTGCCTCGCGAGTTCCCCCAACTTTTCATCACAACCGTGTACATTCACCCGAGGGCAGACGCTGACTCCGCCTCCAGAACCATCTTTGATGTGATCCAGCAGCTGCAATCAATTTCTCCAGAGGCGCCAAACTTCATTCTTGGGGATTTTAACCATGTTTCTTTAAAGAAGACACTTAAAAACTTTTATCAGTATGTCTCCTGCCCAACCAGGCGAAAAAAGACATTGGACCTGTGCTATGGATCCATAGAGAGGGCCTATAAATCACTCCCCCTTCCTCCTTTAGGATCCTCAGATCACAACTGTGTACATTTGCTGCCTACATATAAAACTGCTCTCAGAAGAGGCAAGGTGGAGATGAGAGACATTGATGTGTGGACAGAAGATTCAGAGCACAGCCTCCAGGAATGCTTTGACTGTACAGACTGGGAGATGTTCAAACTGGCCTGCGGGGATGATTTGGACTCTCTGGCTGACCTCACATGCTCATACATGGCTTTCTGTCAAAATAAGATTGTTCCACGTAAAAGTGTCAAAATATATCCCAACAACAAACCATGGGTTACTAAATCAGTTAAATCCTGCTTACAGAGGAAAGCACTTGCCTTTAAACAGGGGTCTGTTTCTGAGCTACAGGTTGCCACAAAGGAGCTGAAGTCTGAAATTTTAAGAGCAAAACAGAATTATAAATCAGAGTTGGAAAGCAAGATGGCAACAAAGAAACTTGGTTCAGCCTGGGCCAGTATGAAAACTATTGCAGGCCTTCAGAGCACAGAGCGCAGTAATCGTGTGTTGTTAGATGGTTTTAGTTCAGACACAGAGCTGGCTAATGCTCTTAATTGTTTTTATGGTCGTTTTGACTCCTTTGATTTCAGCACAGAAATCCAAGATTTGAAACAGAAACTCAAAGACAATCAGCACTTTAATATTGAGGTGCAGGATGTTAAAAGGGAGTTCTGCGCTGTAAAAGTGAACAAAAGTCAGGGCCCTGATAATATATGTGGGCGCTTGGTAAAGTCCTGTGCACATGAACTGAGTCCTATATTTCATTACATTTTCAATAAGTCCTTACAGACACAACATGTGCCTAAGATCTGGAAAGAAGCCGTGATTGTTCCCGTTCCAAAATCCAGCTGTCCTAAAACGGTAAATGACTTTAGACCAGTTGCTTTGACTTCAATTTTAATGAAAATTTTTGAAAAACTGGTCAGATGTGAGGTCCTAAGGCAGACTGAACATGCATTGGATCCTCTGCAGTTTGCCTATAGGCTTCACAGAGGAGTGGAGGATGCCACTGTCACTATGTTTAACATGCTTTTTAAACATCTGGATTTTAATGGGACACATGCCAGGCTTTTATTTGTGGACTTTTCTTCCGCCTTTAATACAATCCAACCTCATATTTTAGTTGAAAGGCTCCTGCAACAATTTGATTTGAGCAATAATCTGGTGGGTTGGATCCTGGATTTCTTAACCAACAGGACGCAGAGAGTAAGGGTCAATGGTACATTGTCTGACCTAAAGTGCTCTTCTACTGGCTCTCCTCAGGGGTGTGTGTTGTCACCACTACTCTTCATCCTGTACACAAACATGTGTCGGAGCAGACATGACAACAGAGACACATTATAAAGTATGCTGATGACTCAGTCATTGTCAGTCTCCTCCAGGATGGTGAGAGTGGCCACGGCCCAGTAGTTGATGATTTTGTTCACTGGTGTGAGGATTCCTACCTGCAGCTGAATACAACAAAAACGAAAGATATGATTATTGACTTTAGGAGGAAAACTCCCAGGCACAAAGTCACCATACTAAAAGGCCAGACCACCGAATGTGTACAATCGTACAAATATCTTGGGAAGATTATTGATGGTAATTTAAACTTTGAAGTGAACTGTGAAAGGGTGTGCAAAAAGGGTCAGCAAAATTTGCATTGTTTGAGGAAACTTGCACGCTTCCAAACTGACCGAACCATAATGACAATGTTTTATCGGGCTTTTATTGAATCTGTTTTATCCTTTTCTTTAGTGTCATGGTTTGGTCAGATAAAACTGAAACAGAGGAAATCCTTGGATCAGGTAGTTAGATGGTCCAGTCATTTGCTTGGTGAGTCACAGCTGAGCCTGACATCCCTGTACACCAGACAAGTACAGAGGATGGCTGCCTCCATTTTAAATGATGACTCCCACCCTTTGCACTGCAACTTTCAGCTTCTTCCCTCCAGACGGAGGTTTGCTGTCCCAAAAAGTAAAACCCAGCGCTACAAAAACAGCTTTGTCCCTGCTGCTGTCAAAGAGTTGAACAAGCTATAAAAATATATTGTACATATTTTATATTTACTTATTTTGTATGATGTCACTTGGGTTCTAAATATTTTATTGGGTTTTAGACCTTTGAGTTTTTTAACCTCTGACTAGTTTTTAACTTTTAACTTTAATATGACCCTTCTCTCTTACCTCTGGTTTCTCCCTCATCTCCTTGTCTTTTTATACCCTGTTTGATGGAGTCTTGAGTATTTTTATCATGTTTATAGTCAGCTTCATGTGTGCCTGTGTTTGTGTCTATGTTGAATGTAATTAGTGGCTTGTAAATATGGATGTCACCAGACTGCAAAACAAATCTACCTACGGGTACAAATAAAGTAACCTGAACCTGAACCTGAACCTGTATGGTGAAGGAGGACTACAGCCGGAAGCAGAGGAGGAGGCATCCTCGCTCCCCACTTTGGGATCCAGTTCCTGTCACGGATCCGGTCCAGGAGTTCACGCCATCTGGGGGCCGTCAAATACGTCGGCACCACAGCCAAGGTGAACCTCAGCAGAATCCCCGGCTGGACCCGCTGCTGGCGAGGCCCGTCAGCAGATCTTCAAGAGCGGCTCCTCCTCATCCTTCCAGGGGGCCCTCTGTCGCCATCCAGCGGGGAGAGGGAGGAACTACGTCCCCTACAGCAGGCACCATCCTCCCTCCGGGAGAAAGGCAAGTGCAAGTTCATTCTTTACATCAGTGTTTTTCAACCTTTTTTAAGCCACGGCACATTTTTTACATTGACAAAATCCTGGGGCACACCACCAAGCAGAATGTCACAAAATGACACTCTACAGCCTAACACAGTAAAAATAATAAAATATAGTTAGCAATACAGTTTCTAAATGTAGTGTAACGTCGGGGTCATGTTAAGGGGGGCAGGGATTTCCCAGCAAGCTTTGCCAGTTGAAAACGTTACTGTGTGTGTGTATTAAATGTGTTATTACTGAGTTATTATACTGTTGTGTCTTTATAACTGCGTTATAATGACTCAGCAGTGTTTATAGGCAGGATTAGGGCAAGCTGTATCATGTGTGTGTGTAACCATGATTGAAACTGAGGTCTGGGAGGATGACCTCCCCTCCTGTCTGTGCTCAGAGGTAGTTGGGGTTGGTGGTGTGTAAATAAAGCCTGTTCGTCACAACCATCTTGCTCCTCTTCTTTGTGTGAACCTCGCAAACGTCACACTGGTGTCAGGAGTGGGGATGGAGCAAGATGAGGAACCAGGCGGAGGTCCAGCGGCCGGAGCGGTTCATCGCTCAGCTGGGAACTGAGCGTAGAGCTGAGACGCCGGCCCCCGGAGTGGCTCGCCACGATGGACGGAGCAGCAGACCCGACGGGACTGCTCTGCCTTTTTCAAGGCAGAGCGGGCCGAGCAGAGCAAACCAGCCCCGTTTCCCGCCCTTTTCAGGGCAGGACGGGCTGGCAATTCCAGAGCGATTAGGAGCGGCGATCGACCAGGAGGTGACCATCCCATCCATCCGGCAGCGGGCCAAGATTCCCCGCTACAACGGCGAGAACCTGTTGGATGACCACCTGGCCCAGGTCGAGTTGGCTGCCGCGCTGAACGACTGGTCATTGGAGGAAACCGCCGTGCTAAGAGCGAGTGGGAGGAGGAGCTACGGCAGACCACGGCAGCGCGTGCACGGAGGAGACAGCGGCAGCGACGCAAGGAAGGGGGGCTTCCGCTGCGCAGAGCCAGGGTACATCGCACGGTACTGCCCCGCACGCAGCGCACGACAAACTGGCCCCTCGCCAATGTTAAATTAGAGCGAGGTGGCATGGACGGGGAAAAGGCCGCCTCCTGCAGATGCTTCCCCCGGCGGTGACGTTACAGAGGCCTGCGGAGCGAGCAGGACAGATCCGGTCCTTTCCCGGGATCAGCAGGGGCTGGATGCCTGGACGCGGGCCAGCGGCCGCCTGGGAGGTCCTGGCAGCAGTGGGAGTCGTGACTCCCGCTGCCAGGGGAGGAACTGTGCGTGTCCTACCGCCACCCGCAGATGCTTCCCCTTTCGGTGACGTCACGGAGGCCCTCGGCACAGCAGCGACGCGCAGCAGCGGAGCGAGCAGGACGAAGATCCCGCCATTTTCCAGGCGCGGCAAGGGCTGGACGCATGGACGCGGGCCAGCGGCCACCTGGGAGACCTGGCAGCGGTGGGAGTCGGCCGGAGCGGGCATGGGACTCCCGCTGCCAGGAAAGGGACTGTGCGTGGTCCTACAGAGGCTGTCAGATGTGTCCATCCGCCCGCTGGTGGCCAAACCGGAACCCTACCCCAACCAGATACTCCGACCGAGACTCAGATGGACACTGGATGGCCCGTGCGTGCCGCCCCGGCACCAGGCTGACTCGTGTTGGATTTCTGAAAGTGGACTTTGAATTTTCTGGGGACAGAAACCAGTCCAGGGGAGGGCAGTGTAACGTCGGGGTCATGTTAAGGGGGGCAGGGATTTCCCAGCATGCTTTGCCAGTTGAAAACGTTACTGTGTGTGTGTATTAAATGTGTTATTACTGAGTTATTATACTGCTGTGTCTTTATAACTGCGTTATAATGACCCAGCAGTGTTTATAGGCAGGATTAGGGCAAGATGTATCATGTGTGTGTGTGTAACCATGATTGAAACGGAGGTCTGGGAGGATGACCTCCCCTCCTGTCTGTGCTCAGAGGTAGTTGGGGTTGGTGGTGTGTAAATAAAGCCTGTTCGTCACAACCATCTTGCTCCTCTTCTTTGTGTGAACCTCGCAAACGTCACAGTATTTATACTCACTCAGTGTGAACCCTGGGCCTGTTTAGATGAACACAAAGCTGATATCCTGGCAGGAATGGAAGAAAGACACACACGGAGCTCTTCTTCAACAGCTCTCAGTCTCTCTCTGTTTTTAGTTTTTATCACAGTCAAGCTTGAAAAGCTCAGCTCACACAGATATGTCGTGGGAAATGGGAGCAATGTTGAAATAGCTTTGTTGGCCAGAATGGGGAACTCCTTGGCAGCAGTCAACCAAAAACTGACCAAAGGAAGATCAGCAAAGTTTAGCTTTAAACCATGATCTTGTTTCAGTTCAGTGAGTTCCTCTTGCTCCTGTAAAGTCATGTCGTTTCCAACAACTGATGCTGAGCTGTATGGGTTCCTAACCCAGACAAGGCATTGTGTGAAGTCTGAAGAGAAATAAAATAACAACTTCTCCTCAAGAGTTTTCAAATGTGTGCCAATCACCTGGCACAGTGCAGCAGTGTTAACATCATGCCGTTTCTCGGTGAGTGGGAACATCTCAAGGTTGCCACGCTGCACATGTTGTTGTTTATTTATAAGTTTTACTGTTTACATGGATCCTGAAAAAGCTGATCTGATTAGGACGTGCGTTTCCATGTGTCACAGGTTTGAACGGAATAAATCATTTTGACATGCGCAGGTCGACATTTCGACATTCAAAAAATAGTAGAAGAAGCAACTTCCGGTGTTAGCGAGCCCTGCTTCGTGTCGAAATTGACCTGTATCGTGTTATTCAGACTGTACTTTTGCTTCTGCTAGTCTCCGTAATGAAGCTACAAGTACATACTTCTGCATATGATGAAAAGAGGGAGACAGCAGGACGATACAGACCAGTTTTGTTTTACTCCCGCTATGTTTTCCGCTAGCTGCTGCTAAGGCGGAAATACGTCATGTCGACGTGCGGCTGGTGTACAGACATGCGCAGTAAACATATTTTCTGCCCTGTGTTCGGAATAAGTGTTTTCATGCGCACCATTCGGATTAACAATCGGCATAACCCACCCCTCTCAATCAGAATGAAATTTTGATCCAAATGAGCGTGATCGGGTTAGAATATTCAGATTGCCATGTTTACATGAAGCATTTTTATTCCGATCAGGCTTTTAATCCGGTTACTTGTGTCCATGTAAACATAGCCACTCACTCGAGTAATTAAGTTAAATTGGATAATTTCCCATGGCACACCTAACGATCTCTCACGGCACACTAGTGTGCCGTGGCACATAGGTTGAAAATCACTGCTTTACATGATAATTGTGATCTGCCTTGTCTGACTCCTGGGGGCGGAGTTCGGGGTTCGCAGTCCCCCAAGCTCCTACCACCTGCTGTAGTTACATTAACCAAACGTGCTGCCTCTGTGTCTCCCTCGGCTGAGCGGTCCGCGACTCCAGGTCTACATCGCGGTGTGAGGAGGGGGCCTGCGGTGCTGGAAAGCCTGGATCCAGCCCTGCAGCCACGTCGTGGACAGAGGAGAAGAGCGGACTGCGGCCCGGAACCTGTGCCGACGATGAAGCGTCCCCGGGTCTCCTCGTCGGAGCGGTCTGAGCCAGTGGGTCGAGGGTCCCCTGCCTCCACGCCATACGGGTCATCAGCATGGGTTTCAGCGCGAGAGGAACCTCAGACTGCGGAATCCATCCTGCCAGCTGCAGAGCCCGACGCAGCTGAGTTGGAGCCTACGCACGAACTTCTTCGCCCTGAGCCTGGATTGACGGAGTCCTGGACGGCAACAGAACCCAAGTGCAGGCAAGTGCTCCCTCTTGTGTCTCTGTCCCCTGTGTTGGAGCATTTTTGCCTGCCTCTCGGGTAGGCGAGTGAGGGGCAGCCGCCTGCTGCGCCCGAACTCGTCTTGCTGGGTTCTGTTGCTGCAGGTGACACTGATCCCGGTTTTTCTCTGTGTTCTGAGCCTCCTTGCAGTATCATCAGCACGGAGCCAGTCGGGGCTGCCGAGTTGGAGGTTCCAGGTTCAGGGGTGGAGGTCGTCAGCGGAGCTGCGCCGACCCAGTCGGGGTCCGTTGTGGAGGCTCTTGTGGCCCAATCGGGGTCCGACGTGGGTGCGCCCTAGACCCAATTGGGGTCCATCGCGGGAGCTGCTTTGGCCCAATCGGGGTCCGACGTGGGTGCGCCCGAGGCCCAATCGGGGTCCACCGCAGGTACTGTTCTGGCCCAATCGGGGTCCGACGTGGGTGCAGCTGGGACCCAATCGGGGTCCAGCGGAGGTGCAGCGCCGGTGTGGTCCACAGACGGTGGAGGAGCTGCAGACCCTTCGCTGCCTGACCCAGTTCGGGCTCATCCTTGCTTTCTGTCCCCTCTACAGAGTCATCGCCCCTGCGCATCATCGCCGGGGGCCGTGGGGATCCATTTTCGCTCGCCCCGGCTCTCCTGTGTTTTGTCCTCGCCAGGGAGGCCGCCGTGGGCTGTTTTCCCCCGGTACTGGTGGCTGAGGGATGCGGGTCGGCCACCTGAGGAACTGTTTCGCTGGTTCGGCGCCTCGGGTCAGCCACCCGACTTCTTGTGTGTTTCACTGGGCGATCTTGTTCGGCCACAGAAGAGGTGGACTTTCCGGGCCTGAGACTGTGGTAAGCCGCCCGGTCAAGTTCCACCCCGTATGACCACCCGTCGGCCTTTGGACTCGGAAAGACCGCCTGAACTGTTCCTGTGGCGCTTGGTCTCCGCCGCTCGGCATGAACTGTCAGGCGGGGGGGGGGGGGGTAGAGGTCATTCCCTTGTGGTAGTCTAGCCCAGTAATTGTTCTGTGTTTTTTTTTTCTTCTCTGTCCTTTGTTGTATTTGCTTTTTGACCTGAATGTGTGGTATTTTTGTTTTTGTGCCTGGGTATTGTGTTTCATGTATTTTGGAATGTAGTCTGGTCCTGTAATTGTTCTGTTTTTTGTTTCTTTTTTCTCTGTCCTGGGTTGTATTTGCCTCTTGACCTGAGAGTGAGGTATTTTTTGTTTTTGTGCCTGGGTAATGGCATTTCATGTATTTTGGAGTATAGTCTGGTTCTGTAACTGTTTCATGTATTTTGAGTCGTTTTTTGTTTTTTTTTTCCTGTCTGTGCTCTGGTTCTCTATCTGTGGTTTGATTCTCTCCTGCCCCATCCACCCACCCTGGAGGGGGTGGGGTGGGGGGGTGGGATTGGATGTCTATGGGCGTTCAGGAGCCCGCCCTCAGAGGGAGGGTACTGTTATGACCCGAGCGCCGATCTCGTCCGTGCTCGGGCCATGCATCATCTCTGCCAGCCTTGACAGCTGTGGATTACTTTCTGGCTCCACCGGGCTCTTATTGTGACAGCACTCGGTGGGGTTTCCGGCTGTCAAGGTCGATCAGCTGTTCGGCATCACCGCTCGTTAGCGGCCGGCTTTATTAGCAGGCGCTGACAGCTGGTTGATGCTAGAGTATCGCCAAAACATCCTGAGAGATTCCTGGTGTGTCAGTACGCTCATGTCAGGTTTGTGTTCTTGTTCATGTCATAGTTAAGGTCGTAGTGGCCGGGGTTAGCCCTACGATCCCTCGTATTCTGTAGCGTGTGTTCATGTCATAGTTAAGGTCGTAGTGGCTGGGGTTGGCCCTATGATCCCTTGTACTCTGTAGTGTGTGTTTTGCCCTCAGTGGCTCATAGTCTTGTGTTCGTGTCTTGTCTTGTTAATAAAACATCAATGCAAAACTCACTGGCGACTTTTGGCGTCTTATGGTGGCCCGCGAGGGTCACCGCGTGACACAAATATTTCATTAAGACACGTTTGAGGTCTTAAAATGTGAAAAAAGGGCAGTCAATGACCCCTTTAAGACCATATCCGGCGCCACACGAGTCGGCTGCCCTTTGCAACAGCGGCTCAATTCTGAGTCTTTTTTTCCCTTCCTCTCTCTTTTTGATCTGTTTTTTTTCACTCCATTTATATCACGGACACACAGATCGTCCCAAATGTCTCCTGAGCTGGTGGACGGAGCCACTGTTTATAGCAGGAGACGATGCAGCAGGGAGGAGCTGCTAGCACTCAACCGCCACCCGGTGCTAACGGAAAAACTCGACATACCGAGGGAACTGCGGCGAAAACGCCGTGGCTGCCGGGCTGGAGTAAGGCAGAGGACAAAAAATATAAGGTACAGACCCTCCCTTCCATCTATTGTCATGGGGAATGTACGGTCGTTACTGGGAAAGGTAGATGAGCTAGCGGCTATCTCCCGCTATGATAGCATATACCGGGAATGCTCTCTCCTTTTGTTTTCCGAGACGTGGCTAACTGAACTAGCAGCAGATGCTAACATTGAGCTGGAGGGTTTCCACATGATACGGGCAGACCGAACACCAGACAGTGGCAAAGCAAGGGGCGGTGGAGTGATAATGTATGTTAACAACAACTGGTGCAGACCGGGACATATCACTGTTAAACAACGACACTGCAGCAAAGACATTGAGTTGCTAGCTGTTAGCATGCGGCCTACATATCTCCCGAGGGAATACTCACACGTGATCTGCATTGTTGTTTATGCAAATCTGACGGCGAACGCTGGGACAGCGCGTGACGTCATCCATTCAGTAACCGGCAGGCTGCAGACAGAACACCCAGATGCTCTTCTCCTCATCTCAGGCGATTTCAACCATGTTTCACTATCTCCCATTCTACCCACGTTTACCCAGTATGTCACATGCCACACTAGAGACAATAAAACACTGGACTTATTCTACGCAAACACTAAGGAGGCGTACACCTCATCACAACTCCCCCCACTCGGGAGATCGGATCACAACTTGGTTCATCTCCGGCCGGTGTACAAACCCCTAGTGCACAGACAACCTCCGGCCATGCGCACAGTGAAGTTATGGTCTGAGGAGGCAATGGACACTCTAAAGGGCTGTTTTGAAACCACCGCCTGGGAGCAGCTCTGCGACCCACATGGTGAGGACATTGATGGCCTCACTCACACCTTCACGGACTACCTCAGCTTCTGTGTGGACGACACCGTTCCCACCAAGACCATACGGTGTTGCTCAAACAACAAACCCTGGATCAACCCTGAGATAAAAACACTTCTGAGAGAGAAAAAGAGGATCTTCAGGTCGGGGAACAAGGAGATGCTGAAGTCCGTACAGAGGGAGCTGAGGAGAAAGACCAGAGAAGGCAAGGACAGCTTCAGGAAGAAGATGGAGGACAAGCTGCAACAGAGCGACATCAGCGGGGTCTGGAGAAACCTTAAAACCATCTCTGGGCTCCAGAATACCTCCCCCCAGGCCACGGGGGGCAGGGAGTGGACGAACAATCTGAATCTGTTTTTCAATAGGTTTGACCAACCACCCTCCCCCCTGACTGCACAACAACCACTGCTGCCTCTAAAGACATTAAGTCCTGCTGCCCACTCCCCACTCCACCAACACCCCCCTACTCCCAACACACAGCCCCCCAACCTGACCCTGACCAAGACCCAGGTGAGGACGGAGCTGAGGAAGATCAAGGCGAGGAAGGCATCGGGACCGGACGGCATCAGCACAAAGCTCCTCAAGTCCTGTGCAGACCAGCTGTGTGGGATTGTGGCGTACATCTTCAACCTGAGCCTGAAGGTGGGGAGGGTACCACAGCTGTGGAAAACATCTTGTGTGGTACCTGTACCAAAAACTTCCCACCCCAAAGACCTGAACAGCTACAGACTGGTGGCCTTGACGTCCCACTTGATGAAGACCCTGGAGAGACTGCTCCTTGCTCACCTCCGCCCCCTGGTGGGACCAGCGATGGATCCACTCCAGTTCACCTACCAGCATGGCATTGGGGTGGAGGATGCGGTGATCTTCCTCCTTCACCGTTCTCTGTCCCACCTGGAGAAGCCCGGGAATGCGGTGAGGATCATGTTCTTTGACTTCTCCAGTGCTTTCAACACCATCCAACCGATGATCCTGAAGAACAAGCTGCTGCGCGCAGGGGTGGACCAGCACCTGTCATCATGGATCCTGGACTACCTCACGAACCGGCCTCAGTTTGTGAGAACCCGGGACTGTATGTCCGACACGATCATCGGTAGCATGGGGGCCCCCCAGGGAACGGTGTTGGCTCCCTTCCTGTTCACTCTTTATACTGCGGACTTCTCACACAACACAACACACTGCCATCTACAGAAGTTCTCTGATGACTCTGCAATCGTTGGCCTCATCTCCAATGGAGATGAAGCTGAGTACAGAGGGCTTATCCAGGACTTCGTGGACTGGTGCCATCGGAACTGCCTCCAGATCAACGCAAGGAAAACTAAGGAGCTGGTGGTGGACTGCCGCAGGCAAGGACAACCCCTCACAGCACCAGTAAATATACAGGGAACAGACATTGAGATGGTGACATCCTACAAGTACCTGGGTGTTCATCTGAACAATAAACTAGACTGGTCACACAATACTGACGCACTCTACAAGAAGGGACAACGCAGGCTGTTCCTACTGAGGAGACTCAGGTCTTTTGGTGTACAAGGGGCGCAGCTGAAGACATTCTATGACATGGTGGTGGCATCAGCCATCACTTTTGGAGTGGTCTGCTGGGGCAGTGGCATTACCGCAGCCGATAGGAAGAGACTGAACAAACTGATCAAGAAAGCTAGCTCTGTCCTGGGGCAGCGCCTTGACCCGGTGGAGGAGATAGGAGAGAGAAGGACGGTGGCTAAACTGTCATCTCTGCTGGAGTCCGAGTTCCACCCTATGCAGGACATACTGAATGCACTGAGGAGCTCATTTAGCAGCAGACTACATCATCCCAGGTGCACAACCGAGAGGTTTCGCAGGTCCTTCCTACCAACGGCTGTCAGACTGTACAACCTAAGCAGGGCTGCTCGCAGAGATAGCAAAAAGACGTAACAACCTAATAGTTTTTGAATGCAAAAGATCCAATAGACTTACACAATGGTCCCCTCCGGCATACAACTAGGAAAATACCGGTCGCTATGGAGGGCGAGAATAAGTATGGGCACATAATCATACCATGTATGATAACTAAGTAGACGGTTGTGCTGTTTCATCCCATCTAGCAACAATGCTCTGCACTGTGTGTGTTTATATATTTACATATTTATTCCATCTAGCTACAATGCTCCACACTGGGTGTGTTTATATTTATACATCTATATATTTATTCCATCTAGCTACAATGCTCCACACTGTGTGTTTATGTATATTATTCCATCTAGCTACAATGCTCCGCACTGTGTGTGTTTATATATTTACATATTTATTCCACTTAGCTGCAATGCTCCGTACTGTGGGTGTTTATATATCTACATATTTATTCCATCTAGCTACAATGCTCCGCACTGTGTGTCTGTGTATATATATATACAGTATATTTATAGTAATATGTACATATGTATATTAGCTGCTCTTGCTTTTTTTTTTGTTTTTTTCTTGCCTTCTGATTGTTGCTCTGAGTGTTGCTATCCCTGTGCTGTTGCAATCCTGGAATTTCCCCATTGTGGGACTAATAAAGGCTTATCTTATCTTATCTTATCTTATATATTGATTGAGGCAAGACTCAGAATAGATTACCTTTAAATACAGCTTCAGGTTATTGTCCATATTTTTTGTCTTGTGGGTTTTCTAGTGATAGATTAAGCTGGATGATGTGTCAGTTTTCTCACTGATTTCTAAGCTTGCAAACCTTGCAGCATATAGTTGTCTTCTCACCACCTTATTCAATCAACAACATAATCCTCAAATCCACATTTTATTAAGTTCAGAGCCTGTCTCCATGACAGTTACTGCTTTGGAAATGTGCATCATAAGCTTCTAGGTGATATATAATGAAATTCAATGTGTATAAAGCAAAGGTAGGCAACATTTTTACAGCACGCCACACTAACCATGATCCACCAAGCAAATGGCCAGACAGCTGAATAAAGTGTGTCATATCGTTCTGATTTACTCAGCAGAGTGTTTGTTCTTATTTCAAAACAATATTAACTTCAGTGAGAAAACTTACAACTCTGACAGCCTTACAGTGCACTCTGAAAACTTTAGATTTATTAAAACTTAATAAATTTTTAAAAAGTACAGAAATGCTTTATTAACTCTTTAATCATGCTGTTGTGTATGGGAATGTGTGTGTATGTGATGCCGTGCCCACCCACAAGGTGATGTCAGGCGGGCACGGCCCACTGTGTATATAATCCCAAGTTCTCTTAATAAAGTTCAGGTGTTGGCTGCATGAACAAGACTCCTGTCCACCCATTATTTACAGACATAACATTTGGCGACGAGGAGAACAATGGTTGCATGCTGGATATCTCCACCACTACTGCCATTTCTGGAGCGCGCAGGAGAGCCAGTAATCCTGTGGCCGGAGTGGAAAGCCAATTTTGAAGAGTATATTAGAGCGCTGGGTCTCCATAGGCTTGGAGGGAGTCGGCAGCTAGCACTCCTGGCCCACTACCTTGGCACAGATCGCCGAAGAATCCTTGACACGCTGGGCACGGTAGAGTGCTATGAGGATGCCGTCAAGTGGATGACAATGCACTTCGCGGAGCAGACAAGGACCAGGTGGCTGTGTGCGTTGGAGGCATGGGCGCCGGGAACAGCGGAGCTAGTTAGCTTTGGGAGGCTAACAACCCATTCTGCGGCTACGGACAAGCTAGCTGTTGAGCTAACTGCGCAATAAAAACGAGGCTACAGGTGGCAAGCTGGACACCGAGGAGTGGCTGGGGCAAAGTGTGGAAAAGTCCCCAGTCACTGAAGACAGTGAGCCAGCCATGGAGCTGGGCTTGGCACAGGACCATAGCACTGACGGGTCAGACGGCACGGCGTGTGACAACGGTGGAGAGGGAGAACAACAAGAGACATCCCCACAACTGGAGGCTAGACAGCTAATGAGTGAGACCATACAGGTTGAGGGCCCCGAGGAGGAGCAGCGACAGCTGGGAGCTGAAACGACACAGCAGAGCACCTGGGTGGAGGGTGTAGGAAGCAGCGACGAGGCGTCCGGGTCGGAGAGTGGAGCCGACGAGACTGACGCCGAGAACCCAGAGGGAGAACAGCCGCAACCAGACAGAGAGTCAACGCAGCAGAATGCTTGGAACGAGTGGGCCGTGAGCAGCGACGAGGTGCCCGGGTCGGAGGACAGAGCCGATGTGAGTGACACCGAGAGCCCCCAGGGACAGCAGCTACAGCCCAACGTGGATGACGGCGCAATTCGGGACATGGACTGGCCTGGTGAGCTGGAAGGTGATGGTGACCAGTACCACGGCGACCCAGCACGGGCAGGTCCCGATGCCAGCGTTCACATTGCCCTTGTTGTGGGAACTGAACAGCACAGCGGGGTCCCCGTGAAGACGGCTGCTGAGTCTAAAAGAAGAGAGAGTGGAGCGGAAAAAATTGGCGTGGTTCTGTAGCGCACCAAACCCCATCATCGTAGTGAGAGCTCGGACCGGGTCGGCAGGACGGCCCAACTCAGGAAGGAGGTCCAGTGGTGACATAGAAGAGAGAAGAGAAGACAAGAGAAGACAAGCAAGTAGCGGCGGGAAGGGACATTTTTGCCAGGGAGGGGGGCTTCTACCCTGGGGGCAGACAACAGCCGGGGGCACATTTGCTGTGGGGCTACCCGGGTCCACTGAGGCAGTGTGGTAAATGGTGGCTGCCCAGAGACATTGGTGTTACTTAAAAAAATATTATGTGTAAATAACTGTATATGTATTTTGCATATACGTGACGCTGGTGTGCATGTGAGTGAGTGTGGGTAATATGGGACTGATTTTATGCATTTTAAGAGACGTGGTCCAATTTTAGTTGTCCTTTGTGTGAATGTGATAGGATGCTTTATTGCAGTATATTATCCCCTGTGTTGTTAGTGCGAGAATCGGGTTCAGATTTTGGGAGGTTTTAATCGTGTGTGTGTGGTTTTGCATTTTTCTAAAGGCGGGGGACAATGTTGTGTATGGGATTGTGTGTGTATGTGATACCATGCCCACCCACAAGGTGATGTCAGGCGGGCACCGCCCACTGTGTATATGATCCCAAGTTCTCTTAATAAAGCTGTTGTTGGCTGCATGAACAAGACTCCTGTCCACCCATTATTTACAGACAAAACACATACAACATCAAGCATGCACCATTGCAAGGGTGAATGATGAAACATCACCTTTTGAAGGAATTAGAGTGAAGGCAGACTGTTTTACAATCATAAAACTTTAATATTCAACATTACAGCATTACCTGTATCAATGAATGAATAAAATATTGATGAAGCAGAATTATGAGGAACTACCATGAGATTTTAAATTAATCATTTGATGTAATTATTTGTGTAATGTATTTGAGGCTGGTTTTACTAAGACAAACTTTTACACCCCTATAGTGCAACCTTGCGTTATTGATTAAAGTGGGCAATAATTAGCATATGCAAACAAAGACACTGACAGTAAGTACCTGGTTTGCATTTGTTTGTGTATCTGCGCAAAGCTGACAAAGGTGAACATTCTCTACATCATGCTCTTAACACTATGTACATTGTTAAAATATTAAAATACTTCACAAAGAAATATGCACGGTATGGGGGACCCATACTGTGGTATTCATCTCAGACTGAAAGACATGGAGATGCAGTAATTTCCTCTGACGGAAGATCATGGGGATTAAAGGGCTGGGGGACAAAAGAAATTGTCATGCAGGAATGAATTGTAATGCAGGGCCTCGGGAAGCAGGGACGTGTGAGTGTTGTGATATAAAAGAGAGTCCCTGCTACATGAGGTTAATGTTTTCTGATTCTGGAAGATGTGACAGAATGAATACAGTTCATCTGCTCGGAAAGCTCGGTCTGGTTATTCCTTTCTCCACACTGGTGACCCTTGATGAATAATGGAACAGGAGGCGAACACCCCAGAGATGACCCAGACGGGAAGCCCCAGCAATGCGTGCACCGTTTAGGTCAAACTACCAGACTTTTGGCTGCACGACCCGAAGTCTTGGTTCCTCCACACCAAGGCCCAGTTCACGCTCTGGGGAATAATGGTAGATGACACCAGATATTACTACGTGGTCGCAGCGCTGGATGCTCACATGACTCAGCAAGTAGCAAACCTGCTCCAACAGCCCCCAGCCTGCGACAAATACGGGGCTCTCAAAACTGCGCTAACCCGGCGCTACACGCTACACTGCGAGAGAGCGGAGAGGCTCCTGACGCGCTCCGAGATAGGAGACGGGTCGGCGGTCAAACTGATGGAGAAGATGTTGGCGTTGATGGGCACGGACGACGGGCATTTTCTATTTGCCCACCTTTTCCTCCAGAACCTCCCAACAATGGTCAGAGCAGTCCTTGCCAACTCACCGTTGCTGGCCATGCGTGACTATCATGCGCTAGCCCAGGAGGCAGATCGGATCATCCTCACCACCAGAGCCATCACAGTGAATGCAGCGGTGTCCGAACCCAGTGAGATGGCCAGCGGAAGAGAGGAGTCAGCAATGGTAGCGGCGGCGGGGGCCAGGAAGCACCAGAGAGACACGCGCTGCTCCTACCACCGCCGTTTTGGAGTGGACGCACGCCGATGCATGCCGCCGTGCCAATTCAAGCATTCAGGAAACGCCAGAACCGGCAGTTGGTAGCGGCTGCGACTGCCAGTGAAGAAAGCAAGCTGCTCTACGTGACAGACTCACGCTCGGGGAGACGGTTCTTCTTGGACTCCAACTCCCAGAAGAGCCTCATCCTGCCGTCCTATACTGACCGGCTAGTGGGAACTAGCGGCCCCGAGCTGACGGCTGCAAACGGCTCAGACATTAAGACTTTTGGTGAGAGGACACTAACTGTATCCCTGCACAGCCGTACGTACCAGTGGACATTCATCATAGCGGCATGCAGTTTCCCAATCTTAGGCGCTGATTTTTTGTGTGCGCACGGACTACTAGTCAATGTTGCTAACAGACGCCTGATTAATGCAATGTCTTTTGATTCTCTCCCCTGTACAGCTTGAGGAACCGGGCCAACAATGCTAACCAACGTCACGGCTCCAGGTGGTAAGTTCCACACACTGCTCACCCAGTTCCCAGCACTCACGGTCCCGACGTTTTCGACCGCCATCATTAAACACGGAGTGGAGCACTTTATTACCACCACCGGGCCGACCGTTTTCACACAACCTTGGCGCCTGGACACAGCTAAACTGGCCATAACGCACGAGGAATTTGCCAACTTGGAAAGGCTGGGCATCATCAGACGATCAAACAGCCCATGGGCATCCCCACTACATATGGTCCCTAAGGCCGAGGGATCGTGGCGACCTTGCGGAGATTTCCGCAGATTAAACAACGCCACAGCGCACGACCGCAACCCAATCCCCCATATTCAGGATTTTTCCGTTCACCTCGCCGGGGCACGTATTTTTTCTAAGATAGACCTGGTCCCCGGGTTGGGGACAGGCTCCTGCCCCAAGTGGAGGAGTTTAAGTATCTTGGGGTCTTGTTCACGAGTGAGGGGAAAATGGAGCGAGAGATCGACAGACGGATTGGAGCAGCATCTGCAGTGATGCGGACGTTGTACCGGTCTGTTGTGGTGAAGAGGGAGCTTAGTTCTAAGACAAAGCTGTCGATTTACCAGTCAATCTACGTTCCTACTCTCACCTATGGTCACGAGCTTTGGGTAATGACCGAAAGAACGAGATCGCGGATACAAGCGGCTGAAATGAGCTTTCTCCATAGGATTGCTGGGCTCACCCTCAGAGATAGTGTGAGGAGCTCAGTCATCTGGGAGAGGCTCAGAGTAGAACCGCTGCTCCTCCACATTGAAAGGAGTCAGTTGAGGTGGTATGGGCATCTGATTAGGATGCCTCCTGGACGCCTCCCACTTGAGGTGTTTCAGGTACGTCCCACTGGGAGGAGACCCCGGGGCAGACCCAGGACTCGGTGGAGAGACTATGTCTCCCAGCTGGTCTGGGAACGCCTTGGTATCCCCTCTGAAGAGCTGGAGCAGGTGGCTGGGGAGAGGGAAGTCTGGGCTTCTCTGCTTGAACTGCTGCCTCCGCGACCCGGACCTCCGGAAAAGTGGTAGAAGATGGATGGATGGATGGATGGATGGATGGATAGACCTGGTCCGTGGTTACCACCAGGTTCCGGTGCACGCGAAGGACATACCTAAAACATCAGTAATAACCCCGTTTAGTCTGTTTGAGTTTTTACGCATGCCTTTTGGGTTAAAAGGCACGGCACAGACATTCCAACGCATGATGGATGCGGTGTTGCGCGATCTGCCATTTGTGTTTGTCTACCTAGATGACATCCTGATGGCCAGTGCGTCCAAGGACGAACACGTAACCCATCTCAGGATGGTTTTCCGGAGGTTAGAGGAGCACAGGTTAATAATCAACCCGGCAAAATGCCAGTTCAGTGTGACAGGGATCGATTTTTTGGGACACCGCATCTCACTGGAGGGAGCGATACCCTTGCCGGATAAGGTGCGCACTGTGGCGAATTTTCCCCGGCCTCAGACGGTCAGGGCACTGCAGGAGGTTTTGGGGATGGTTAACTTTTATAACCGTTTCCTCCCCCGCGCAGTCCAGCTCATGCAGCCGTTGTACGCCGCACACAAGAAACGGAAACCGGCGGACAGAGTCGACTGGACTCCTGAGCGGGAGCAGGCATTCTCTGAGGTTAAAACAGCCCTGGCAAACGCCGCACTGCTGGCACACCCAGACCCTGTGGCTCGGATAGCGCTCACTACCGACACCTCAGACGTGGCCATAGGGGCTGTCGTGGAGCAATGTGTCACCGGTTCTTCTTTGCTTTTTTGTGCAATAGTGAATGATCCAGATGTGCCAGAAAGAACCAGAGAGCTGTCCAGCGGGGAGTCATCCGAAAGTCCTTGGCTGTCTCTCTTGCTGCCCGGGTCCAAGCCGCCCTGAATATCACTGAAGCTCTCATATTTGAGTGCCTGCACCAGCTGCAGGAGGTACATCAGCAGGTCCTCATCATCAGCCTGCTGCAGACGGGCCACGGCGTAGCGTCTCACAGTGGGGTTGGTGAAATGGGACGACAGCAGCTCCAGGGAGTCCTCCACGTCCATGGGCTTCCATTTCCCCAGCAGTTCCAGAGCCTGCTTGGCTTCTTGAGGCAGATCCCAGTTCACACACTTCAGGAACTTCGTCAAGGCCTTTTCCTGATTGGTGAGATAATATCTAAACTTCCACACCAGGTCCTGCTCTTCAGAGCTCAGCAGCTTGGTTGGAGGGTAGCTCACAATGATATTGAGCTGGTCACGGGTGGCAGCATTGGGTTTCAGGTCATGATCTGTGGGTCCACTGCGAAGGCTACGAGCTAATTTGTGATGTTTGGGCTGCACGGTGGCGCAGTGGTTAGCACTGCGGCAGCACAGTTTACCCTTGGCCGGGGGATTGTGGGGATCATGGGATCGTGGGTTCGATCCCAGCCCCCGACCAACAGTGATCTGTGTGGAGTTTGCATGTTCTCCCCGTGTTGCGTGGGTTTACTCCGGGATTTCTCCGGTTTCCTCCCACATGCCAAAAACATGCATGTTAGGTTAATTGGCTGTTCTAAATTGTCCCTAGATATCTGTTTCCTATAGGCCCTTAGAATAGAGGGTTAGTATTAATGAAAGCGCTTTGAGTGGTCTTTGTGACTAGAAAAGCGCTATATAAGTGCAGGTTAGTTAGTTAGTTAGTTAGTTAGTTAGTTCTTGGCAGCCGCTCACCTTTTTTAGCAGATCTTTGCACAACAGTGAGTGTAAATACAGCGCGTTCGACAGAGAGTTACTGGCTCTCCACCTGGCCATACGTCACTTCCAGTTCTGGCTGGAAGGGCTCACCTTCACTGCGTTCGTGGACCACAAGCCAGTAATGTACGCGATGGCCAAGGTTTCGGAACCATGGTTGGGCCAGCAGCAGTGATAGCTGGCCATGATTTCGGAGTTTACGACCAACATTCAACATGTGGCCGGTAAACTCAATGTGGTGGCGGACTGCCTCTCGCGCGCATTAGTGGCCCCAGTCTACGTAGGGATAGATTACACGGCCATGGCCGCAGAGCAGATCGGCGATGCGGACGTGTGCGTGCTCCAGTCTGGACCAACAGGTTAAGGCTGGAGAGCAGGGTACTGCAAGACGGGGGGCCCCCCCTAATCTGTGACGTCTCCACAGGACGCCTGCGCCTGGTGGTCCCACGCGGTTGGCACCGCCGCGTTTTTGAGTCCGTTCACTCCCTGGCGCACCCAGGAGTGCGCGTGTCAGTCAAAATGGTGGGAGTGAAGTTCATCTGGCCGAGCCTGCGCAAACAGGTGAAAGAGTGGGCTGCAGCCTGCATAGCGTGCCAACAAGCCAAAGTGCACAGGCACACAAAGGCCCTTTGGAGCCATTCCATATCCTGGCTAAGAGGTTCGACCACATTCACGTGGACCTTGTGGGCCCCCTCCCATCATTGCAGGGGTTCACACACCTCCTGACAGTGGTGGGCCGCACCACACGATGGACAGAAGCAGTCCTGCTAGCTTCCACCGCATCCGCAGACGTGGCACGCGCTTTTTTGACAACATGGGTGGCATGCTTTGGCACCCCGTCGGACATCACTCCGATCGGGGCCCTCAGTTTGTTTCCGACCTCCGGTCCATGATGACCCGGAGCCTGGGCATCTCAATTCATTGCACAACCGCGTACAATCCACAGGCCAATGGGTTATGCAAGTGTTTCCATAGATCACTGAAAGCAGTGCTCAGGGCTTCGCTTACGGATGCAAATTGGGTGGACCGGTTGCCGTGGGTTCTATTAGGGTTGCGTTACGCACCGAAAGAGGATTTGGTGACTTCCCCAGCAGAGCTGTTTTTTTTCTCAGCCGCTGCGGCTCCCCGGGGAATTTTTACCAGATAACCCCGCGCCGAACACCCATCCGCCCCCGCGTTCACAGCATAGCGCAGACGCAGGGATGCTACCTGGCCAGGCCCACCACTGTTTTCCACGCGCTTTTGTGCCAAAAACCTTGAAGGATGCGGTGTTCGTGTTTGTCAGGCACGATGCCCACTGTCCCCCATTGCGCCCACCCTACGATGGCCCGTTTAGAGTGCTGGAACCCGAGGACAAACATTTTGTGTTAGACTTGGGGGGTCGCCGGGAGAGAGTCTGTATAGACAGGCTTAAGCACATCTTTGTGGTGGCAGACGAGCAGGTGGTGTTGGCCCGAGCTCCTGGACGCGGAAGACCCCCCCCCCCCCCCCCGAGAACTCCCCAGGTAAACGATTCATCAGAGCAGTCACACGAGCATGCTGAATGTTCCCCCCCCCCCCATTGTCCACCCACAGACGGATACACCCCCAGGAACCCCCCACCGGCACAGCAGCACCACGGAGCCAAAGACCCCTCGTTACAGCAGCTATGGGTGGAGGCTGAAGCCGAGAGGACGTGAGGGTTAACACTCAGTCTGAGACTCTGGGGGGGCGGTATGGGCGACCCATGCTGTGGTATTCATCTCAGACTGAAAGACATGGAAATGCAGTAATTTCCTCTGACGGAAGAGCATGGGAATTAAAGGGCTGGGGGGGCAAAAGGAATTGTCATGCGGGAATGAATTGTAATGCAGGACCTCGGGTAGCAGGGACGTGTGAGTGTTGTGATATAAAAGAGAGTCCCTGCTACATGAGGTTAATGTTTTCTGATTCTGGAAGATGTGAGACAGTGAATCAAGTTCATCTGCTCTGAACGCTCGGCCTGGTTATTCCTTTCTTCACAACATCCTTCATTTCATCTCTTTAGGAAACCAGAGGGTTGCACTTCCTCACAGCTCCCAGAGAAGCTAATGAAATTTCTATGATATTCTTTTGTCAAAACCCCTCACAGATTAAATTCTGCAGCACCATTTTCCACCCATCTTCAGTAGCCATTCTCAAAACAGCCCCTTTCATTATGCCTCGGTGCAACGGAGGCATACGGTAATCATTCAATGCGTCTGTGTGTGTGTCTGTCTGTTACCAGCTTTTCAGCTTGCCCGGTCAAAATCAAGTGGAACTAAAGGCTTGTATCATGATATCGCCATATTTTCTCGACTTTTAATTTGCCAGAATTTCGAGATAATCCTTCATTTTCAAAATAAGCACAAATTTAACTTACCATTACACCCTCAAAGGAGCAACGAAAAAGGTATTGCAATAACTAGATCGGGCCAGTAGAGGTCACACCGAGGCAGCTGCCCCTTGGTGCTTTCATTACATTTTGCTTTAAAAAATACTACCAAGCCTCAGTTCACCTTCTTCTTATTATTCCATCATTTCATCTTCTGTTGAGGTCAGTATATTGACACTAACCATGGATCACCAGTGACCTGAAAGCACTTAACAAAAAGAAGAGGGCTTTTAGGTCTGGAGACGGGGAGAAACTGAGGAGAGAGCAGTGTGAACTGAGATATGCTAAGGAGGTGTAAAGACAATTACAGGAGGAAGCTAGAGGATAAACTCCAGCAGAAGAATATGAGAGAGATGTGGTATGGAATGTGGAACATCACTGGGTTTAAGGGGAGAGATAGCAAGACAGCGGGGAGCCATGAGAGAACTAATGAGCTGAATCTGTTTTTAGTAGGTTCAACTCACCGTCGGTCACCCCCACAACACAGCCAAACCGTCACACACTCCTCCCCCTCACCCCCCAGTGCAGCACCTCTCTCTCCCCTCAGCTCCTCTCCTCTCCACTGAAGACATCAGCACCAACCCCCACATCACTGTGACTATAGGCCAGGTAAAGAAACAGCTGCAGAGACTTCACCAGTGGAAGGCTGCAGGCCCTGATGGCATCTCCGCCAGGATCCTGAGGACCTGTGCCAACCAGCTAGCTCCAGTACTGAAGCACCTATACAACCTGAGCCTGAGTCTGGAGAGAGTACGAGTGCTGTGGAAGACATCCTGCCTTGTTCTTGTCTCCAAGAAGTCATCTCCATTGGACCTGAATGACTATCGACCAGTTGCCCTCATGTCACATGTGATGAAGGTCATGGAGAGACTTGTTTTAGCCCACCTGAGGCCGCAGGTGAAGACGTGGCTGGACCCTCTGCAGTTTGCATATCAGCCCCATTTAGGAGTTGAAGACCACGTCATCTACCTGCTGCAACAAACCCATTTGCACCTGGATGGAGGAGGAGACACTGTGAGAATCACATTCTTTGATTTCTCCGGTGCATTTAACATCGTTCAGCTGCTGCTGCTGGGTGAGAAGCTGCGGGTGATGGGGGTTTACAGCTCTGTGATCTCCTGGATTACTGACTAATCTGTCCGGCTGGGCAGTGTTTTGTCTGATGTGGTGATTAGTGATATGGGAGTTCCACAGGGGACTGTGTCCTTTTCTCTTCACCTTATACACCACTGACTTTCAGTACAACACCGAGTCATGCCACCTGCAGAAATTCTCTGATGACTCGGCTGTTGATGGGCATATAAGAGGGGGAGAGGAGGGGGAGTACAGGGCATTGGTAGAGAGATTTGTGGACTGGATCAAGCAGAATCACCTGAGGCTGAATGTCAGCAAGACCAGAGAGATGGTGATTGACTTCAGGAAGAAGAGGACACCTTCACAGCCATTGCATAATAGGGGGGAGGATGTGGGGGGTAGTGGAGGACTGGACTGGAACTCTAACACCAATGCTGCATACAAGAAGGGGATGAGCAGACTCTACTTTCGGAGGAAGCTGAGATCCCTCAACGTGTGCAACAAGATGTTGGCGCTTTACTACCAGGACGTTGTTGCCAGTGCCTTCTTCTTTGCTGCTGTCTGCTGGGGTAGCAGTATCAGAGCCAGTGACACCAACAGACTTAACAAGATTATTAAGAAGGCTGGCTCTGTAATTGGTCTCAGGCCAGAGACCTTTGAATCTGTGGTGGAGAGGAGGACACTGAATAAACTGATCAATCATAGGCAATCCTGATCACCCCCTCCACCACACACTGGACAGTCAGCGGAGCACTTTCTCCAGCAAACTGCTACAGCTTCACTGCCGAACAGTTAGGTACAGGAAATCTTGTCTGCCACATGCCATTTCACTGTACAATAACTCATTCTAATGTTGAATTTTGGTAATAACAATGCTGCCATTCTGCACCTTACAGTATAATTAGTACCTCATATTTCACCATGCACTTTATAATCCTTCTTTGTACAGTCAGTACTATCCATAGACTCATAAGGATCATCATCTATGTATTTAGCCTAGTAGTAGCCTATGTTGTATATAAAGTCATCTAAGCATTTTTACTTTAATTCCCTAGGCAACTCCTTTTTCTATTATGCTGTGTGTATTTCTGTTGGTTGGGTGGTCTGTGTCATGCTGTTGTTGCACTGTAATTTCCCAGTTTGGGATTAATAAAGTTCCACTATCTATCTAATGTTAGCTGGTTTACCCAATGCTTTTGGTGACAAATACAGCCTAAGCAAACTAACATAAAGTTAGCTGAATGTGAGATTGCAAAAGCGCAGATAAAGCATTATGAGGGTCAGGGGAGTGGTTTGAGTGTTTGATAGGATGTGGCCAATCCCTGGGCACAGAAACAACCCTGAATGAGTGAATGGTAAATTTGCTAATGGCAACTAACCACCACTGGTGGAGGAGTCATCCCAGCCAGTGTATAAGTTACAGTAAAATAAGCTCACGTCTTGTAGCGTAGAGACTGCATGAAATAGCAAAATGTGATATCTCTCCATACAACAGACTTCATTTGAAACAGTAGTGGTTAGAGTATCCTGTCACCCCCTTGGTCACATTTTCCCCTTTTAGTGTGATAGATTACAAGCACTGAAAACCTTATTAATTCATGTAGAATGAACTATAGCTCCATACTGTAATATAAGGGTCTGTGTTGGCCCTGGGGTTCAGTGCAGCGTTAAATTCTTGCACCCTAATTACAAACTTCAGACTAAATAGAAAGCACTGCTCATTTATCATCAGAATCAATTTAACTTCCATGTTTGGGAGGCACAGACTCTTTACCATAAAACTTGGGGCTGCTGCATTCCATAGTGCTTATGCATATACAGCAATATTGAATCAACACGCTGCAACTGGAACATAATTAGCCTATTTATGTGGTCTATAAAAAAGAGCAGCAAAGGGAGAGATCCAGCTTGGCTGCAGAGTTTATAGGAAGAGACTAGCTGATGAGGACAACGATGAACATCTTTACCCTCTTCATCCTCCTCACCTATGCAGTCCACGCAGGCCCGCTGAGAAGACAAACCTGCCCGCAGGTGTGCAATGCCTGGTGGTGCCCCGTCCCCCCGTGCGAGTGTTACTACAGGCACGTGAAGGACTCGTGTGGCTGTTGTGTGGTGGCGCATGTGATGGCCACGTCCTGTGCGGGGACGGGCTGAGGAGTTACCCTGTCCCGGGGGAGGCCGGTGGGCTGCAGGGCGCCTGTGTGTGTGCCACCTCCGGCCCGGTGTGTGACAGCGACGGCAGGACATACCCCAGCATGTGCCGCCAGAGGGCCGGGAACAGGAGGGCCGAGCTGGAGGAGACCCCACCAGTTATTTTGATCTAGAGGGGTCGGTGTGACTCTGGTGAATTGTGGGATTTTCCAGGAATTGTCTACCATTTTCCCCAGATTTTTCCACCACTTATCCTTTCTCATATCTCCTATTATTTGTCTACCATTTTCTATTAAAATGTTACATTATGTCTTTGTCAGCAAAAACTAACTGTAGTAGGCTGTAGTAGTAGTAGAGAGCTAATCAAGTTTGTTGCTTTTAATCCATGGCACACCTATTTTATACATGCATAGGTGTAAAAATAACCCAAAGCTTGCAAATTTAGAACATTTCTTGTAAATTTGCAACTTCTTTTAAATCTGCAACTTTTCTGTCATAAATTTGCAATATTTTTTCTTCTAAATCTAAACCTTTTTCTCATAAATTTGCAACTTTTTTCTCATAAATTTGCAGTTTTTTCCTCATAAACTTGCAACTTTATTTCTTGTAAATCTATAACTTTTTATAAATTTGCAACTTTCTCATACATTTGTTACTTTTTTGTTGTAAAATTTCAATTTTTTGATCAAATTTAGACTTTTCTTTTAAATCAGCAAATCAAATTTTTTTCTCATATTTGCAACTTTTTTCTCATAAATTTGCAGCTTTTTTCTTGTATATTCTGTAGCTTTTTTTCTCCTAAACTTGCAGCTTTTTTCTCATAAATCTGAAACTTTTTAATTTAAAATTTTCAAATTTCTCTTGTAAACATGCAGCTTTTCCTCTTATGAATATGGTATTTTTTGTCTTGTAAATTTGCTACATTTTTAATCATAAATCTACCAGTTTTTTGTTGTAAATCTGTGACTTTTTCCTTTTAACTTTGCAACATTCATATGAATGCTGGTTAAATTTGTATTCTCTGTAATGCCTTACATTTTCTCTCTTCATCTAGACAATGACTCAAGCTTGTTTTTATAAAGTTTTTGTTTTAAAGGTTTTGAACTTTTGTGAGCACATCGTCTCGACCCTCTGCTGAGTATAAATATGCAGTTGAGGACAGAATTATGAGAACCCCTATGAAAATTTCATTTTTTAATAGTATTTCTCAAATGCTGTTAAATAGCGCAACAATTTTAACATAGCTTTTTCAAACATCCTATTTTTTTAGAAAGCATAAATTATTTTACTTTGAACAAAAAAACTACATTGCTGTGAAAAAGTATTTGCCCCCATCCCGATTTCTTATATTTTTGCTTATTTGTCATACTTAAATGTTTCAGATCATTAACCAAATTTTTATATTAGACAAAGATAAACTGAGTAAACACAGAATGCAATTTTAAATGATAATTTTATTTATGATGGGAAAAAGCTATCCAAACCTACCTGGCCCTATGTGAAAAAGTCATTGCCCCTATTGTAACATCATGAATTAACTGTGATTAACTACATTTTTGGAAAGCCGGGTTCAATTTCATTAGCCACACCCAGGCCTGATTACTGCCAGACCTGCTGAATCAAGAAATCAATTAAACAGATCCTGTCTAACAAACTGAAATAGGCTAAACAAGCTCGTAAACCAAAGCGTCATGCTGTGATCTTAAGAAATTCAAGAACAGATAAGAAACAAAAACCCAGACAGCATCGAAAGAACTGCAGGCCTCACTTGCCTCAGTTTGGACACTGGTCCATGGTTCAACCATAAGAAAGAGACGGGACAAAAATGACATCCATGGGAGAGTCCCAAGGCGAAAACCACTACTGACCAAAAAGATCAAAAAGGCTTGTCTCACATTTTCCAAAAGACATCTTGATGATCCCCATGATTTTTTGGAAAATATTCTGTGGACTGACGAGACAAAAGTTGAACTTTTTGGAAGGCGTGCATCCTGTTACATCTGGTGTAAAACTAACACAGTATTTCATTTAAAAAAAAAAAAAAACATCATACCAACAGTCAAACATGGTGGTGGTAGTGAGATGGTCTGGGGCCACTTTGCTGCTTCGGGAGCAGGACAACTTAAAGAATGGAACCATGAATTCTGCTGTCTACCAGAAAATTCTTTAGAAGAACATCTGGCCATCAGTTCATGACCACAAGCTCAAGCCCTCCAAGGTGGCTGAAATAAACAATTCTGCAGAGAAGAGTGGGCCAAAATTCCTCAACAATGATGTAAAAGACTCAGGGCCATATTACAATGGTTGGATGATCAGGTGTCACTGATGAAAGGGTAGAGTGCCAAAATAATAATTCTGTAAGTAATCTCCCTTTACGCTCTACACATATTCCATACATATTCTGTTTGCATTCTTATGAACAAATATGTTGTGTTAAACTGGAATTAGGCAGACCTATAGAGCTCTCTCTCTCTCTCTCTCTCTCTCTCTCTCTCTCTCTCTCTCTCTCTCTCTCTCTCTCTCTCTCGTGCGCATGCGTGGGCGTTTGTGGGAGCAGGGGTGTGGAGTGGTGTCGAGTGAGTACGTTAAACTTTGTATTTTCTAACTTTTTCTCTATCTTGTGTGTTTGAGGTGTGTGTGTTTAATATAGTGGGTTGAGTGTGTGTGTGCTGGGGTGTGAGTGTTGGAGTAAGTGTGTTGGGGAATGGTAGCTTCTGCTGCCGGTTTTTCCCGGCCGGCATCATGCCGGTGATTGATGGTGGTGTGGAGTTTGAGCGCTTAACCCGGCGTCATGGTGTGAGAATCCTCCCGACAGTTCCCTGTTCTGTGGAGGAGGCCAGCCTCGCTGTAGGACAGGTGGTTGGGCATGGCAGCATAAAATCAGCATCGAGGATGAACAGCGCAATTGTGATCTTTCTGGATTCGACTGAAAAAGCTGATCAGGTGGTGGCACAGGGAGTGGTCCTAGGTGACACTTTTACTCCCGTTTTACCGCTGGCGAATCCGTCTAGGAGGATCACCATCTCAAACGCTCCTCCTTTCGTTAAAAATGATCAGCTGATTAGAGAGTTGTCCCGTTTTGGCCAGGTTGTGTCCCCTATCAGAATGGTCTCTCTGGGTAGTAAATCACCCCTGCTGAAGCATGTTGTATGTCATAGGAGGCAGTGTTTCATGGTGTTGAAAGACAGCTCTGCTCAACTGAACGCGTCTTTTAATTTCAGGATTGACGGCTTTAGCTACTTGGTGTTTGCAACATCTGAAACCATGAAGTGTTTTGCGTGTGGCGCAGAAGGCCATCTTATTAGGTCATGTCCTGAAAAGGCGAACACAAAGAGCACTGGCGGTAAGAAAGGTGACGCCGCTGTTTCTGGTGGTCCGGAGGGTAGCGCTAAATGTGGTGCGGCGGATGCCGCTGCGGCGCCCGCTTGTGCTGGGGCGGTCGCGGCCGCTTCTACTTCTGCGGGGGCGTCCGCGTCCGCTTGTGCTGGGGCGGCCGCGGCCACCTCTGCTGGGGTGGCCGCGGCGGGCGCGGTAGTTGCCCCCCCAAACAGTGATGGTGGGGAATTTCTGTCTGGCGGCAGCTCTGATCATTGTGACGAGCCTGTCGCCCGGGGTAAACAGGTGGAGGGTGTAAGTAAAAGTGCAGTTAAACGAAGGAACGTGAATGAACAGACTTTGCAGGCGGGGGAGGAGCGGTTTGAGGCTGTAGCGGACACACAGAGCAAACACTGCATGACAAACGTTGCGTTTCATGAAGAAATGCAGGAATGTAGTTTTGTTGAAGAGGATCCTTTTAAAGCTGCACAAAAAAGGAAAAGTGCGGAAAACTTGCAGAGCTCTGCTAAATCTAGTAGGGTTGGGAATTTAGATTTACTGAATGAGAGCGCTTCTGACGAAAGTGGAGATGAGTCTGAACTGATGCAGACGCAGACGCAGGAGGAGCAAAGCTCCTATTGTTTTACTAAAATTAGGCAATTTCTCCAGGTGACTAAGGGGAGCAGAGCTGTGAAAGTGGAAAATTACTTTCCAGATCTGGAGTTATTCGTGGCATCAGCTCGCAAATTTATGAAACTGAATGATGGGAATGAGACTTTCACTGATCAGGAAATTTATCGTTTAAAGAAACTGGTTGCTAAACTGAAATTGCAAATTACTAACAGTCATGTTGACTCTTAGTTTGTTTCTTCCCTTTTATGCTATGTGTGTGTTTTTTTACTGCACCCTATTTTTATCCTTTTTAATGCCCCACCTTAGAATTGGCACTCTCAATATTAATGGGGCCAGGGATGATGTAAAAAGGGCCTCTTTATACAAGCTTTTTAATTTAAAGAAACTTGACGTGCTGATGGTCCAGGAGACTCACAGCACTGTGGACATTGAGAGCCATTGGAGAAAAGAGTGGGATGGCTGCATTTTTTTTAGCCACAAATCCAGTAGCAGTGGGGGGGTGGCTGTACTTTTCTCTAGGGGTTGTGTGCCTGTCTCTTATGAGGTAGAAGAGGTGGTGAGAGGTCATTTCCTCTTATTAAAGGTACAGTTTGAAAACGTGAACTTCGTTTTTATAAACGTGTATGTGCCAACACAGAGAGCAGAGAGGATCAGGGTCTTTGACGTGCTTTCGGATACGGTTAAGTCCTGTGATCCAAATAGTTTTTTATTTCTGGGGGGTGATTTTAACTGTACATTAAACCACAGACTAGACAGGAACCATCAGGAGCCTCACCCTGCTTCTGCCAATAGGCTGAGAGAACTGGTGAAAACACATGAAATGGCCGATGTGTGGAGATCACATCATGGGGACCAGAGGCAGTACACCTGGAGCCATGTCAAAGATAACCTTTTATCTATGGCTAGGTTAGACCGTTTTTATGGTTTTAAACATCAAATGAGTGTTTTTAAAAATAGTTGTATCTGTCCTGTTGGTTTCACTGATCACTGCCTGCTGTTTTGTTCTGTGTTTATTGAAAATGTAAAGTGTAAGAGTGCTTTTTGGCATTTTAACAATACACTTTTAAATGATGTGTTTTTTAAAGAGGTTTTTCATGGTGTTTGGAAGTCACACAGGGAACAAAAACCCTCTTTTAGTTCTCTCCAATTGTGGTGGGATTTTGGTAAGGCCCAGATAAAACAACTCTGCCAACAGTACACTCAAAATGTCACTCGTAGCTTGACCCAATCCTTGAAAGTTCTGGAGACTGAGGTGGTAGAACTAGAGGAGTTGCTCAGTTCTACAGGAAAACAGGAGCACTTAGAGGCTCTCAAGTCAAAAAGGTCAGCCTTGGCTAGCTTGCTAGGGGTCACCGCACAGGGTGCTCTGGTCCGCTCACGCTACATGGATGTAGCTCTGATGGACTCGCCCTCCCAGTACTTTTTTGGACTGGAGGGGAAAAATGGACAGAGAAAGCTCATTCACTCCTTGTTGGGCGATGACGGGAGAACAATCTCCACAGCAGCAGAGGTCAGGAAACACGCTGCTAGCTTTTACAGTGAATTGTTTAGAGCAGAGTGGAGGGAGGACACGTCACTGGGCCAGGTTTTCCTTGATGGTCTTCCAGTGCTCTCAGAGGACCTTGTTGCCGGCTTGGATGCTCCACTGTCTCTGTCTGAGCTGCATACGGCGCTAATGAGCCTCCAGAATGGAAAATCACCAGGCATAGATGGTCTCTCTGTGGACTTTTTTAAGGAATTCTGGCCCCTGCTTGGTCCAGACCTGCTGGAGGTTCTCCAAGATAGCTTGGAAAGGGGGACCCTACCCACGACCTGCAGGAGGGCCATCATCACACTGTTGCCGAAAAAGGGGGACCTCCAGAGCCTAAAGAACTGGAGGCCAGTCTCTCTGCTCTGCACAGACTACAAGATTCTCTCAAAAGCTCTGGCCCGAAGACTGAGAAAGGTGATGAGCGAGCTCATTCATGTAGACCAGACTTACTGTGTGCCTGGCAGGCTGATTAGTGACAACGTCACTTTAATTCGGGATATTTTGGAGGTCTCTGGTTCATTGGCGGTAGAAACTGGTTTGATTTCAATTGACCAGGAAAAGGCGTTTGATCGGGTTGAACACCAATATTTATGGACAGTTTTAACAGCTTTTGGGTTCAGCCCAGGCTTCATAGCCAGGATACGGGTCTTGTACAGTGACATTGAGAGTGTGCTGAAGATAAATGGGGGCCTGTCTGCCCCTTTAAAAGTCCAGAGGGGGGTTCGGCAGGGCTGCCCTCTCTCAGGGATGCTGTACTCCCTCGCCATAGAGCCTTTGCTTCACTGCCTGAGAAGGGATCTATCAGGAGTTACTTTTCCTGGCTGTGACACCACGTTCAAGCTGTCGGCCTATGCAGATGATGTAGTCATTCTGCTAAACAAGCAGAGTGACATTGACGTTCTGGTTAGGAGTGTCAATCTTTTTGGCCAACTTTCCTCTGCAAAGATAAACTGGGGAAAAAGCGAGGCTCTGATGGTGGGGGAGAAACTAGAAAATCAGCTCACGCTGCCGGGTGGGTTGATTTGGAAAAAAGGAGGTTTTAAGTATCTTGGTGTCTTTATTGGAAATCAGCAGTTTGAGCAAAAAAATTGGGATGGGGTCATAGAGAAAATTAACGGGAGACTAAACAAGTGGAAGTGGCTAATGCCAAGAATATCTTTTAGAGGAAGAGTGCTCATTTTAAATAATCTTGTTTCCTCATCCCTGTGGCACCGCCTCATGTGCATGGACCCCCCTGCTGGTTTGTTGTCCAAAATTCAGTCTGTTTTGGTGGACTTTTTTTGGGGGGGTGGACTCCACTGGGTTCCTCAAGCCCTGTTATTTCTTCCCAAAGAGGAGGGGGGGCAAGGAGTGATTCATTTAGCTAGTAGAGGTGCTGCTTTTAGACTGACTTTCATACAGAGACTGCTGACGGGCCCCCAGGACCTGGTATGGAGGCCTTTGGCCTGTGTTATTTTACAGAGAGTCCTTGGGCTTGGGCTAGACCTCCCTGTGTTTTTAATGGATTTTAAGAACTCTAATGCACTGTCTTTACCCAGTTTTTACCGCAGTCTCTTTTCAGTGTGGACTCTTTTTAAAAAACAAAGAGGGCCATGCGATTCCCTCTACTGGTTGTTGAGGGAGCCGCTGGTTTTTGGTGGTCGCCTTGGTGTCCTGCCGGGAGTTGGAAGGACCTTCCTTGATAGGCTGTGTTCCAGGAATATTCTCACTCTGAAGCAAGTGGTGGAACTGGCTGGTCCTGGCCTCAACAACGCCTCAGCCTTAGCAGCTCATCTTGGTGTCAGGTCGAATCGTTTCATCGATGGTCTTCTTGCACACTGGAAACAGGAGCTTCATGGACTTGAGCACTCCCTACTCTTGGACTTTAGCAATGGCACGCTGCAGCCGGAAAGCACTGACCCCTTTCCCTCTCTCACGCTCTATATGGACTTTGACGTCGCTCCTTGCTCCTTACTGGCATTCTGTGCTCCCACTGGTGTGGACTTTGGAGGAGCCAGTGGTAAGGCACTCTACAGACTGGTGGTGATGGCACTCAACAAGGACCGATTGAACACCTGTGTGGACACTCCTTGGAGAGCCTATTTTAAACTAGGAAAAGGGCATCGGCCTGCCTGGAGGGCTCTTTACAAAGCCCCTCTCCCTAAAAGGCATGGAGACTTACAGTGGAGGGTCCTGCATGGTATTATAGCTGTCAATGCTTTTGTTTCTGTGATTAACAGCAGTGTCAGTGATCAGTGTGTTTTTTGTTCCTCTAGGGAGACTGTTTTTCATTGTTTTATTGAATGTCAGCGCCTGAGTGGCCTCTTTGAA
The DNA here is from genome assembly GCA_020510985.1 of Pholidichthys leucotaenia. NCBI lineage: Eukaryota > Metazoa > Chordata > Actinopteri > Cichliformes > Pholidichthyidae > Pholidichthys > Pholidichthys leucotaenia. The sequence goes on along the minus strand of CM035838.1, from coordinate 160,408,903 downwards.
CTTCTCACAAAACTTTTTCATATTTTTAAGGAAGTTTTCTCTAAGCAGGTTTTCATTTGTGGTTTTATGTACATTCGTCGTTTTAAGCAGAAGTGTCAACTACTGAACTTTGTTTTAGGGCAGGCAAAGTTGGCTATCTATGTAAGCCGGAGAAGAAAACTTGAAAATGTTGAGAATGATGTTGATGTCAAAATTTTATTTGTGAGGCTACTTAAAGCCAGAATCAGGCTGGACTTTCAGTTTTTTATGGGGAATGGGGATGTGGAAGGTTTCAGGACCCTCTGGTCCCTGGAGAATGTCCTCTGTTCAGTTCATGATGGACAGCTTTTTTTGGGGCGTTTTTTGGGGGATTAATTTTCTGTGTAACATAGCATGATATAGAAATTGTATTGACTGATGGACAAGTGTGTTTATTAAAGATCTTTTAAAAATCAAAAAATCTCTCTCTCTCTCTCTCTCTCTCTCTCTCTCTCTCTCTCTCTCCCTCTCTCCCTCCTTTTATAGTCAGGTCTATCACATTAGATACACACCCGGATCCAACACTCAAGTACACTGTTGATTGCACATTCTAGAAACAGTGGCGTGATCAGCGGATGGCCTGTTCACATCAGAGTTAAATTGGCCAATCAGACAGTCACGTACAAGCCCATCCTATTGTACGGGGTTGGTCCAACCCGCCAACCCGAGAAGATTAATATATGTCGCACCCAGAAGTTGGGGTCAGTGTGGCGACACTCCAGAGGGAGCTGCGTCACGCTGCACCCAGCACTGCTTGCTTTACATGTGACTTCCAAATAAATGTTGCATCTTTACAGAAATACACAGCAAAACGTGTAGAGAGACAATCACGACGAGACGTGATCAGAAGGAGCCACGACGTAACGTGGCAGGGACAAACAAATGATCTAGCAATGGATGAAACACAAAGAACTGACTAAATACACAACCTAATGGCATGGTGATAGGATGCACCTGAGCGAGGAAGCAGGGAAAGTAATCAAGAAGAGAGGAATCAGCTGAAACTCATGAGGGGGGGTGTAGTCAGGCTGGCAGACTGACAGGCAACAACCACACCAAGTGCAGGCCCAACGTGCCACCTGACAGCTGCTAGTCAGAGAACTAATACAACATAACCAGCACAGAACAAACTAGGAATAAATAGCAAATGATACATGGCAAGGAAAAAGCAAACTAAACAGTAATCAAGGAGACATGGAAGACAAAATAAACTCTCAAAAGACAACACAATACACAAATAAATAAGAAACAGAAAACCCATGAGAGTGAGCCTGGGAGAAACCTGGCTCAGTACAAAATACAACAATATACAGATGAATATGACACACAAAGGAAATTCATGGAACCGAGCCTGGAAGACAAACTGGCTCCGTTCATGACTGCAACGGGCTGGGCTGGAGATCTAGCTCCGATGCTGTGCACAAGAAGGGGGTGAGCAGACTCTGTTTCCTGAGGAAGCTGAGATCCTTCAACGTGTGCAGCAGGATGCTGGAGCTTTTCTACCAGATCATTATCACCAGCGCCATCTTCTTTGCTGCTGTCTGTTGGGGTAGCAGTTTCAGAGGCAACGACGACAACAGACTTGACAAGATTTTCGAGAGGGCTGGCTCTGTAGTTGGGCTCAGGCCGGAGAGTTTTGAGACTGTGGTGGAGAGGAGGACACTAAATAAACTGCAATCCATCATGGACAATCCTGATCACCCCCTCCACCACACACTGGACAGACAGAGGAGCAGCTGTAGACTACTACAGCTTCGCTGTCGAACTGCTAGGTACAGGAAATATTTCCTGCCGCATGCCATTTCACTGTACAATAACTCACTATGATGTTGTATTCTGGTCATAACTCTGCTGCCGTACTGCACCTTACAGCCTAACTGGTACCTCACATCTCACTCTGCTCCTGATTGTCCTGCACTGCGCAGCGGGTATGATTCATGTTTTTACACGGGTCACCATCTATTTAGCTATGATGTATATAGGCTTTTATAGTAGTGTATAGTTTTTATAGTAGTGTTAGTTTTACTTTCCATGGGTAATCCCTCTGTCTGTCTTGCATGTGTTTCTGTCATTTGATTGTGTACTGCCACGCTGCTGTTTCACTGCAATTTCCCAGTTTGGGATCAATAAAGTACATCTATCTATCTAAATCAGGAAGGGGGCAAATACTTTTTCACAGCACTGTATATAGAACACTGTTTAAAAAGACTAGAAAACAATATGTTTTTTTTTCTTTTGCTTGTTAGTTTTTCATTAGGTTTTTTTCCCCTGAGACTGTATAGGATTTTGGTTTTTTTTACAGCTTGCTCATTTGGGTTTTGTTGAGGCATAAAATTAGAGGTGTGGGTGCTTTGGCAGGTGTGCTGGTATTTGCAGCGGTAGCACATCACTGTCTGCTAGGTCTCACCTCTGCTAATTGGAGTCACTGAACTGGATTTCACCCTGTTTGTGGTGTCAGTGCTTCTTGGAGTCATTTTATAATGAAAAAAGTCGGCTAAACCACATAACCTGATTTTTGGAACTGTCCATCCAAGAAGGTCAGTCTTTGGGGATATTACAGAATCCATAGGCACATTATTGTCATAAATGGTGCAGCGCGCCATGCAATACTTTATATTTTCTCATATTTTTTTTAAAAATAGGTTTTCATATATTTTCATTTCATATGGAAATCCCAAACCTTGACACAAACCCTTTCACTGCTTTCGCTGGTCTGCAGCCACTACTCCACCAACTGGTGTCTAGTGAAATGTTTGTTACTAGAAATTACCTTTAAAAGCAGCAGAGACAAATTTCTATAATTTCCAATTATTTCCTTCAGTAACCTCCCCAGATTGGACTAACATCTGCCACAGTAGCGATGGCACCACATCATATAACAAGAAAATGATCATTACATAATATATGTCTGTATGTTTTTGTCTGCCAGGCATTTTCTGTTCTGTCATTTCCAGCTGGCTGATACCATCATCTCAAACTGATGTAGCCAGAGGCAATTCACTTTTCTCACTAATTCCTTTTAGGAGAACTCTGCATTTACTGTGATACATCAGAGATTAATGCAGTTTTTTATGGTCCCAACAGTATATTAAACCAACTTTTCAAAAACAGCAGTCCTTCCAGGCTTCTACAGACAGAGATTTCAGCAATTAAAGTTTATTACTCCCACAATGTATTTTCGGGGATGTATATACTTGAGGAACTTTGTTGCAACAGATATGTATTGCACAGTACTTATCTTGTATATGATTTATGGGTAAGATGCACCGTGATCTACACTTACTTGTGGCAACAGCTGCAGCATACATTAAACAGAATAACACATTTCTATCATCATAACTCCATTAGGTTTTACACAATTTATGAATCCCAAGCACTTTTTTGCTCACATTATTACTGGGCTCCCATCCAACTATATTTATGCAAATTCTGAAATTTTCAAAAGAAATTCTTCATGGAAAGATAAGATAACTACATTAACACCAAATGTGCATTAACAATGCGTATGCTTGGTAAGGGTGGATGAGCTGGGGATTTGTTTAAGACAATTTGTGGGAAAGATCAGAACATGTGTGCACTCTAGTCATCTGTCAGCTTTAGATGTAAAAATAAACCAAATTATACTTGTTGAATCTCCAAATATAGCTACAAAATATAAATATAGTCAACATCAGGGAAATACTAATGTGGTTAACAAAAGCATGATGATTACTGCTGAAAGAAAGAACACTAATACTCCAAAATTCAGAACTGAAAACCAAATATTTGGTTTTCGGACTCATTTCCAGTGAGAGTTGGACTCCACCAGGGCTGCCCTTTGTCACTGATCTTGTTCATAATTTTTATGGACAGGATTTCTAGGCGCAGCCAGGGAATGGAGGGTGTCAAGCTTGGTGACCACAGGATCTCATCTCTGTTGTTTGCAGATGATGTTGTCCTGTTGGCTTCATCTAGCAATGACCTACAGTTCTTGCTGGGATGGTTTGCCGCTGAGTGTGAAGAGGCTGGGATGAGAATCAGCCCCTCCAAGTCCGAATCCTAAGCCAGAAAAAGGTGGATTGTCCTCTCCGGGTTGGGGACAGGCTCCTGCCCCAAGTGGAGGAGTTATAAGTATTTTGGCGTCTTATTCACGAGTGAGGGGAGAATGGAGCGAGAGGTTGACAGACGGATCGGAGCAGCATCTGCAGTGATGCGGATGTTGTACCGGTCCGTTGTGGTGAAGAGGGAGCTGAGTACTAAGGCAAAGCTGTCGATTTACCAGTCAATCTACGTTCCTACTCTCACCTACGGTCACGAGCTTTGGGTAATGACCAAAAGAACGAGATTGCAGATACAAGCAGCTGAAATGAGCTTTCTCCGTAGGATTGCTGGACTTACCCTCAGAGATAGGGTGAGGAGCTCAGTCATCCAGGAGAGGCTCAGAGTAGAATCGCTGCTCCTCCACATTGAAAGGAGTCAGTTGAGGTGGTTCGTTCGTCAGCCTCCGTCGGTCTATGATGACCATGGAAGAGAATCCTAAACGTCTACTCTGCTGGAACAGCACCGCCTGTGGCTGAACAGGCCGATGCGCACCGGTGTTCTACCTTCCAGCAATGGGCGTTGGTAGGATTCAAGCCTGGGCAGGAAGATATGGAGGACAAGATGTTACCCATGCAGCATGTCCCCCCTCTCCACGTCACTGATGAATCCAAAGGAACAGCAGGGCTGCTATAGTTTGGCACCAGCGCCATCGCAGGAGCTGCCAGAACAATGTCGAGCACAACAGAGAACTGCCTTAGGGGCTCCGACTCCGGATTTTTCCTCAGGGTTGACTCCCGAAGCCTTTCCCATGATCGGGTGTGCCACAAGGCAGCGGAGGTTTGAAATCAGGGTTTACCTTCCCCTAGATGGGCTACCTTCCCAGGTTGACGAGCCACCATCTACCCGAAGCATCTGGTTTTAAGGTGCCAGAGATCCGCCCTCGCCCCTTCTCCTATTAGTAAAAGCAGTTCCGCCGGGCTTAGAGACTAAACCACACGGGCAGGCTAGGAGTTGGACTTAGTTGTCAGAGGCTTTTCGAGACGCACGCCGTAAGGAGCATTTTATGAGCACTGGGAGCTTAACCCCAGTGCCGCTCCTGGCTATGACAACCTTGGAACCAGTTGAGGTGGTATGGTCATCTGATTAGGATGCCTCCTGGACGCCTCCCACTCGAGGTGTTTCGGGCACGTCCCACTGGGAGGAGACCCCAGGGCAGACCCAGGACTCGGTGGAGAGACTCTATCTCCCAGCTGGTCTGGGAACACCTTGGTATCCTCTCTGAAGAGCTGGAGCAGGAGGCCGGGGAGAGGGAAGTCTGGGCTTCTCTGCTTGAACTGCTGCCTCCGCGACCCAGACCTCCAGAAAAGCGGTAGAAGATGGATGGATGGATGGATGGATGGATGGATATATATATTTACACACACACACACACACATCCATCCATACATCCATACATCTTCTTCCGCTTAATCCTTTTCGGATTGGGGGGGGGGGCGCGGAGCCTATCCCAGTGTGTGTGTGTGTGTGTGTGTGTGTGTGTGTGTGTGTGTGAATGAGCTGTCATGAGCTGAGCAGGAGGAAACTACCATGCTCAGCTCCTTGGGTTTTTTTTTCCACATTTGTTTATTTGTTGTATTTTGTATTTCTGGTTATTTCGTATTATCTGTATATATCCTTCAGTTTATACACACACACACACACACACACACACACACATATATAGTATATATACAGTATATATATATATATATATATATATATATATATATATATATATATATATATATATATATATATACAGTATATATATATATATATACATATATACATACAGTGTATATATATATATATATATATATATATATATATATATATATATATATATATATATATATATATATATATATATATATATATATATATATATAATGCTCCGGTGAACATGAATATGGAAAGTATGAAAGAGGAGCAAAATAAAGTGCTGTAACTGCGGTGGTAAACATAGCTCTGCATATCGAGGTTGTGAAGCCAGCAAAAGAGCAGCAGAAATTCAGCTGAATTCAGAAGCTGCGAAAAAGGTGTCAGCTAAAAAAGTGGGAGTGGGCTCGAACAGGGAAAGTCTGCAGACTTGCAGTGCATGCAGTAGAATTAAGGAAGATACTCTGGTTTTGAAGGAAAATAATTTTGTCTTATTTGTGGTAGATGTGATAAACTGCACCGCGTAGACTTCTAAGAAAACAGAAAAAGTCAAAATCATTGTGAAAGCAGCAGAAAAATATCTTGGCATTAAGGGGCTACATTGGGAAGCAGTTGAGAACTTGTTAAGTCGGGGATCTTTAAGTTCAAAGACATCATGGGCTGGTGGATCAACCGCCAATCAAGTCTAAAAGAAGAAGAAGAAGAATGAGATGAGAGGCAGATACAGACTACAGCTAGAAGAAGAGTAATGAGATGAGACGCAGATACGAGATTAAAGAGGAAGAACGTCACAAAGCTCTGAGGAAAACGTCACAAAGCTATGAGGAAAACGTCACAAAGTTATGAGGAAAAACACACACAGAAAGACATACAGTATATAGAGTGTGTGGCGGTAATGCACCTGTAAGATGGTTGCCAACCGCCAATCAAATCTAAAAGAAGAACAAGAGTGAGGGAGCCACAGAGGGAGTGCACCAGTGGAGAATGTGTTTTTAAGGTACTCGTGTCATCCATCACTCTATAAATTCAAGAAATCTCTGTGTGTCTGTGTGTGTGTCTGTCACATTTATAGGACATCATAGGATGGCCTATGATGTCTGCCTGATGTCCTATGATGATCCTATGATCTCAGGCATCAAAGGACTCGCGCGATGCCATCATAAAGATATGATGTCTATATGACGGCACGTAGAGCACATGTCATAAAGATATGATGTCTCATAGGATCATCATAGGACTCGCGATGCCGTCAAAAAGATATGATGTCTATATGATGGCACATAGACAGAGCACATGATATAGACAGCATATCATACAATGCCCTATGACATCTGCATGATGTCCTATGATGATCCGATGATGTCTATATGATGGCACATAGACAGAGCACATGATATAGACATAGTACATCATACAATGCCCTATGACATCTGCATGATGTCCTATGATGATCCGATGATATCAGGCAACATAGGACTTGCAAAGCCGTCATATAGACAGATGTGTCTTTATGATGTCATATAGACCATCACTCATGATGTCTTAATGTGTCTTTATGATGTCATATGGCTCAAAATTGGCAAGGTGAATAAGTCACTGGGCTAGTCTTTGCAGCGCGTTCATGTTTTCTGCACAACAGATTTCTGCAGCCATGGCCAATTCTGCGTTGCCGCGAGCAGAGTTGCCAGACCAAGCAGTCTTCGTATTCTTGCTCAAGATGAAGAAACTAAGCAAAAGCGTCGCTTTCTCAGCAATGTCGTTTTTAAAGAGGTGCTGACACAGTGAAAATGTGTAACCTTGAAGAATGCCAGTCTACACTACAAATGTGTAAAATGCCAAGCAAACCGCTGATTTTCTCCGGGTGCTCCGGTTTCTACGGGCATGCACGGGCCTTCCTGAACAAGGTCAAAAGCCACTTTTTGCTCAGATCTATTTTCATGATCCTGCCCATGAACTGGAATTGCGACTCACCTACCCCTCAACCAGTGGTCTGAACGAAGAAGAAGAAGACCCACCAGATGGAGAGCAATAGAATGAGTAGAACTGCTGCAAGTCAGAAAAAGCTGATTAACAGCTTCCTTCCACAAGCTGTTAGGATGCTGAACAGTTGATCCGGAATCTTTCATGCATACTACTGCACCTTATGGACATTATGTATATTACATGTATATAGTTCTAGTTAGTTTCAAGTGTGTCTCAGGGATGTGTGAATGGCTGTGTTGGGGTGGGGGATGAGGGTGTGTGTGAGTGTGTCTTAAATTATGTTTTTACTTATATGGATGCCTAGAGAAGCGTAATTTCATCTTGCCTGCATTACAGTTGTATGTACAGCAACATGACAATAAAGGCTGATTTGATTTGGTTTGATTTGAAAAGATGCCGGGAACATGAAACACCTCAGGTTCCAGCAGTACACCACAGGCATGACTGTGAACAACACAGCTGTCTGAGACAGGAGGAGACCCTTCAGCAACGGGCATGCAGAAATACTTGCTTATACTTGGTTTCTACGGGCATGGACGGGTATGCACGGGTATGTGCTAGTATATATATAAATTCAAGAAATGTCTGTGTGTCTGTCACGATCATAGGTCATCATAGGACAGCCTATGATGTCTGCAGGATGGCCTATGATGATCCTATGATCTCAGAGTACATAGGACTCGCGATGATGTCATATAGGCGATGCCATCATATAGGCAATAGGACTGGCTACCTATATCCTATGATCTCAGGGTACATAGGACTCACAATGATGTCATATAGGAAGATGTTATATAGACCTTCACTCACCAGAGACTGCATGATGTCCTATGATGCCTGCCTGGATGACTTTATGATGTCATAGAGACCATCATGTTTATGATGTCATATACACCATCACTCACCAAACAAGAGATGCTCAAATGCCTGCCTGGATGTCTTTATGATGTCACAGAGACCATCACTCACGATGCCTGCCTTGATGTCTTTATGCCCAATTAACAATAGGACACGCTACTTGAAACCAATTTAGGGGTCAGGCTCAGATGACATAATGTTACACACTCTTGTACAGTAGGTGGCGGTATGCACTTTTCAGTTGTTTGCTATCCGCCAGTAACCGAGAGAAGAAGAAAAAGAACCAAACCCATTCGTAGTCGAAAAGTGGCAAGAATATTAGGACTCAATAGATACAGGAATATATCTTTAGGACATTCAAAAGCACAGAAACTATAGAATGGGAGTTGCCAGAAACAGGAAAGAAGAGATACTCATCACCCGATTAAGAATACCACACACTAATTTAAACCAGACGCTACATAAATGGAAAGCAATAGAGTGAGGAGAACTGCTGCAAGTCAGGAAACATTCCGTGAAGATGACACAGCTGTCTGTGTGTCTGTCTGCCATGATCATAGCACATCAGATAGCAAAAAGACGTAACTAATAGTTTTTTGAATGCAAAAGATGCAATAGACTTACACAATGGTCCCCTCCGGCATACAACTAGGAAAATACCGGTCGCTATGGAGAGTGAGAATATGTATGGGCACATAATCATACCATGTAGGATAACTAAGTAGACGGTTGTGCTGTTTCATCCCATCTAGCAGCAATGCTCTGCACTGTGTGTGTTTATATATTTACATATTTATTCCATCTAGCTACAATGCTCCGCACTGGGTGTGTTTATGTTTATATATCTATATATTTATTCCATCTAGCTACAATGCTCCGCACTGTGTGTTTATATATCTACATATTATTCCATCTAGCTACATTGCTCCGCACTGTGTGTTTAATATTTATTCCATCCAGCTACAATGCTCTGCACTGTGTGTCTGTGTGTGTATATATATATTTTATAGTAATATGTACATATGTATATTAGCTGCTCTTGCTTGCTTGTTTTTTTTTTCTTGCCTTCTGATTGTTGCTCTGAGTGTTGCTATCCCTGTGCTGTTGCAATCCTGGAATTTCCCCGTTGTGGGACTAATAAAGGCTTATCTTATCTTATCTTATCTTATCTTATCATAGGATGGCCTATGAGCAATGTTGTTTTTAAAGAGGTATTGACACAGTAAAAATGTGTAACCTTGAAGAATGGTAGTCTACACTACAAAATGTGTAAAATGCCAAGCAAAGTGCTGATGTGCAGATCAGCTGGCTGGAGTCTTTACTAAGATTTTCAACCAATCCCTGGCACAGTCCACTGTTCCATCTTGCCTGAAGTCCTCCACCATAGTCCCCTTACCCAAGAAACCTCACATTTCTAGCCTCAACGACTACAGACCAGTCGCACTCACCCCGGTGGTGATGAAGTGCTTTGAAAGGCTGGTCCGTAGTCATATCATAGCAGCCCTGCCCTGCAGTATGGACTCCCACCAGTTTGCCTAGAGAGCGAATCGATCCACAGAGGATGCGGTGGCCACAGCACTCCATGCCACTCTAGCTCACCTGGAGCGGCAGGGGAGCTATGTGCGGATGGTCTTCGTGGATTACAGCTCTGCATTTAATACCATTCTTCCACACAAACTGGTGGTCAAGCTGGGGGACCTGGGGCTTCCTCAGGATATTTGTATGTGGATCAGCAGCTTCCTCTCTGGTCGCAGACAGAGAATCAGGGTGGGCCATCATACATCTACGGCCCTAAGCCTCAGTACTGGATCCCCCCAGGGCTGTGTGCTGAGTCCCCTGCTCTACTGTCTGTATACATACGACTGCACCCCCGCCCATCACAATAACACCATCGTGAGGTTTGCAGACGACACTACAGTGGTGGGTCTCATTTCGGGGGGGGACAAGTCTGCCTACAGAGATGAGGTGGTGCGGCTCTCGTCATGGTGTAAAGAGAATAACCTTCTCCTGAACACCTCTAAGACTAAAGAATTGATATTAGACCACAGGAGGAAGAAGACAGAGATTTCCCCTCTCATCATCAACGGGGACTGTGTAGAGAGGGTAGCTGACTTCCGTTTCCTGGGAGTCCACATAGAGGAGAACCTGTCCTGGAGTGTGAACACCTCTGAGCTGGTGAAAAAGGCCCAGCAGAGACTGTACTTCCTGAGGATTCTCAGGAAGGACAACATCACATAGAGACTGCTGGTGTCCTTTTATCGAGCTTCTGTTGAAAGCATATTAATATACTGTATATGCATCTGGTGCAGTAGTTGTACAGTAGCTCAGAGGAAAGCACTCCAGAGGGTCATTGACACCACCCAGAAGATCATTGGCTGCCCTCTCCTCACGTTGGAAGACCTACACCGCTCCCGTTGCCAGAAGAAGGCTCAAAATATTTTAAAGGACACTTCACATCCTGGACACTCATTGTTTGAACTACTGCCATCTGGGAAACGATATAGACAAATGAACACAAGGACAAACAGACTCAAACACAGCTTCTATCCAACAGCAATAACCATTCTGAATAAAATGAGGAAGTTAATGTGCTAAATGGACATGATTGTATGTTGTTGAATGCTCCTTGCAATGACTGTGTGCATGATGTCCTGTGTTGATGTCTGTGTGAATGAGGCTTGTTATTTATTCTTTTTAATTATTATTTTATCTGTTTTTTATGTTTTTTATAATGGGGCAATGTTTTTATAAATGGGGCACTGACTGGAGAGCACTTTGAATTTCATTGTACCTGTGACAATAAACAATTAAAGATCTATCTATCTATCTATATGATTTTGTCCGGGTGCTCCGGTTTCTGGGTTTCTATGGGCATGCGCACGTCTTCCTGAACAGGGTCAAAAGCCATTTTTTGCTCAGATCTATTTTCGTGATCCTGTCCATGAACTGGAATTACGATGCACCTATCCCTCAACCACTGGTCAAGAAGAAGAAGAAGAAGAAGAAGAAGAAGAAGAAGCTTCAGCAATGGGCATGCAGAAATACTTGCGTAGACTTGGTTTCTACGGGCATGGATGGGTATACACCGGTATGTATTAGTTATTATTAATTGAGTTCTTGACCGTAAGCCAGGGGTGTCCAATCATGTGCTACGGAAGGCCAAAACCCTGCAGGATTTACCACCATCCAGTGTCTTCAACAACAGATTTCATTGAATTTCTTCCCACTGATTGCTGATAAGTGAAAACACCTGCTGAAGAGACTAGGTAGAAAAGAAAACCCGCAGGGTCCTGGTCCTCCATTCAAGGATTCAAAAGGCTTGTTATCATGTGCATAGTTAAGAAATGCAATATTTCCTGAGCAATGAAATTCTTACTCTGCTTTCCGCAACGAATGTCAAGGTACTAAATACACATCAATAATACTAATAAAGGTAATAAACACACCTTAATACTAAATGCTAATATTAATAAATTCTAATAAATGCACATTAAAAGCAATTAGGACAGTTAAAGCAGTTAAAACTAGAGAAAACAAGAAGAATGAAAACTCACTGGGTGACTATAATATGTCCCTGAGTAAAATAAAAATTCAGTGAGTGAGTATGACTTGTCTCTTCATGGCACATGATTGGACACCCCTGCCGTTAGCTTTAATTCACTTTATATTGGACTGTGTGTTTTCCTATTCTCACTCTGACAGAAACTCTCCTGCTTTTCATACTTTTGAGCGAGCAGCCCAAATAAATGACACTAGGTCATAGTGGGGCAGATTTAGCCAATTTTTCATAAGAATCTTTCACTTGATGATACAAGCACCAAAATTGGCACAAATGAAGTTCAGGACCTACTTTTTAAGAAAAGTACGCTCTCCAGCTGAAAATCCAAGATGGCCGCCATTTTTCAAGATGGCGACCGTGTCAATCTCCGATATTTTCTATTTGCGAAGTGGAAATCCAATATGCATTGTTTCTGAATGATCTGAACATTAAACTGCATGTATTTTAATACATTTATCTCATTTCTATGTTCTGAATTTAAATATGACCAACATATTTCAAAATGGCAGCTGCTAAATGGCTGTAAATTGCAGTTTTCTAGCTGAAAATCTGTCTCTGTAAGCTATGCGGCCAAAACCTAAAAGTCAATGGTTACTTATTTCATTGATGTGATAAAATGTTATTCAATTTAGTTTATTGCTTTTATGAGAGTGATGTCAAAGCACAACCAGGATGTCAAAGCACAACCAATCCTTTCTTTCAGCCTCCAATGTCACAAAAACACGCCATATGCATGAAGTCACAGCAAGCTGCCTCTACATGCTACAAAAGGAGGCATATGAGTATCACTGTGCAGAGGAGAATGACGCCCTGAATTTTGATGAATAGTGTGAGACACGCAGGAAAGAAAGTCCACAGTTTCAATTCTGGGAGCTTGTCCTGTCAGTGGAGTTGGTGGTGTTCTCGTTGGTCAAGTTGGTCGTTGGCCTCAGAGAGGCTAACTTCAACTTGTACTGTCAAGCACTGTCTGGTTTAATCCCATTCTTCTTTGCTAACAACAATGTGAACTATGCTCGATGGCTCCCCATCCACCTCAAAGACATGGTTTCTTTGGAGCAAAGTCACCCTGGAGTGTTCCATGAATTTCAGCTGGGAAAGTTTGTGGTCCACAAGACTCACAGGGAATTCTCCGGCATAGCCACTGACCAAGCTCATGAGTAGGCCAATGCTGTCGTGAAAGGTGATGGTGGTGCCATTGGAGTTACTGAGGATCCATCTGCACTGAGGCGATGGATGGTTTCTGGACCAGAAGTTAGCCAGTTCGTTAACCAGTATGAGTTGGCTTCACAGGTTAAAGCTGCAAATGAAGATATCAAGCATCATGAGCAGAACAGCCAGTCTCAGAAGTCCTTCACTGACAAGGTCAAGAAGTTTTTTGGTGTGATAAAGGACCTGGGCAATCCTTTCCTGGAGGAATCCAAGGATCTGCTCACACTGGACACAAAGCTCATCGCACATCCCAGTGCTGCAGAGCTTGTTAGGACTCATTTTGAGAAAGGTGAAGTTGCCTTCAAAGACTTTTTCAATGGTCTGGGTGATGAGGCTTCCTTCTACAAGCCAATCAAAAAGAACAAAACTGACTTCTTTCGGCAACAGGCAGCTGTAGATTCCAGCGACAAAAAGAAGGAGGTACTTAAAAGTGACTGCAAACTGTTCTCGCAGCTTTTCATATCATGTCAAGCTCGAGAGTGTGATCTACTGTAGTTCTTCAGGCACGAGAATCAGTCCTTTCCTGCAGCACTGAGTGACATGGGGAATCTCCATTCTGGAAAGAAGTCTGACCTTGCTGACCATCTGAAAGATGCCATTTCTCTCCCTGACACTCAACCAGAATGTGATGCTATCATCATTGATGGTTCTGCTCTTGTTCACTCACTGTCTCCAAAGACATCAAAGACCTTTGAGGAATATGCTGTACGTGATGTAGTACCAAAGATCCAGTTTTACTCATCAAAGTATGAACGCACAGACATAGTTTTTGATGTATACAAAACATCAAGCCTGAAAGCTGAAACAAGGTCAAAGCGAGGAAAGGGAACTCGGCGTAGAGTGACAGACAAAACCAAACTACCACCCATCTGGTCAAGCTTCCTGAGAGACAGTGACAACAAGACTGAGCTCTTTCACTACCTTGCAGACAAGATTATATCCATGTGTCCCAACAATGTTGTAATTGTGACCAAGGATGATCGGGCATTGTCAAACAAGACCTTCAACCTTGATGGCTTAAGTCCTTGCGACCATGAAGAAGCTGACTCCAGGATATTCACACATGCTCTTCATGCAGCAAAGCAACAGACGAAGTCTGTCTTGATCAAAGCATGTGACACAGATATTCTGGTTATTGCAGTCAGTGTCTTTGCAACTCTTCAGGATGCAGGCTTGGAAATGGTGTGGGTAGAATTTGGTCAGGGTCAGTCCATAAGATGGTTTCCTATTCACGATCTGGTAGATAAGCTTGGTCCAGAGAAAGCTAGTGATATGTGCTTCTTTCATGCTTTCACTGGTTGCGACGTGGTGTCAGCCTTTCGAGGTAGAGGCAAGACAACTGCATGGCAAACATGGGGGTTTTGTCCTGAAGTGAGCCCAGTCTTCAAGAAGCTCAGTCAATACCCACCTATCATAGAAGATGCTGACCTCAACATCCTTGAGAAATTTGTTGTCACCATGCACGACAAGCACAGCAACACCACCAAGGTCGATGAGGCAAGACTGCACTTGTTTGCTCAGAAGCAGAGATCTTACGATTCTATTCCACCAACCAGTGCATCTCTCATTCAGCATGTTAGACGTTCTGTCTTCCAGGCAGCCTGTATATGGGGCCAGGCAACATCGTGCAAAATGCAACCTGAAAGCCCTGCCAACTGGGGCTGGCAGAAGAATGGTGAAGTCTGGGCAGTTGTCTGGTCAACCCTGCCACCCATTGCTCAGTCTTGCCAGCAGCTGACAAAATGTCGCTGCACGGTTGAATGTCGTGGACCATGTAAATGCTACCGCCGCACCCTGAAATGTACACAACTGTGTTCCTGCAAATGCAAGGAGTAAAACAGGTGACCAAGAGTCAATTCAAGCTAGCCAGTTCAGTCTATACTACATCTCTGTATTGAGTGGTAGGAAACATACATCACATCATATCAGTATCTTCAATCAGGTAGTGTTTCTTCATTATATTTTCAATATATCATCATAGTAGTTGATAATTATGATATTTGGAAGGCAAAATTGGATTTCTTGTCTCCAAAAACATATATTTTGAGATATAGATCATAAAAGTAGCATGATATCGTCAGAATTTAAGCCAAATACTGCTGTAAACCCATATCAGAGGCGGCCATCTTGAAAAAATGGCGGCCATATTGGATTTTCAGCTGGAGAGTGTACTTTTCTGAAAAAGTAGGTCCTGAACTTCATTTGTGCCAATTTTGGTGCTTGTATCACCAAGTGAAAGATTCTTTCACTAATCTGCCCCACTATCAGGTGTGTGTGCATATGTGTGTGTGCTTTAAGTGGGGTGTACGCACACAATGAGGTTACCCTGAGTACCAGAGGATCAGTTCAGTGTGGTGTAAAGTTAAATGCTGAAAAACAAGGCCCACTCTTGTTTTTAGCTGAGCCAGCTGCTGAGACAAACCACTCACAACTTCCAACACTACCTCAGGAAGTGACCTGACAGGATCACTTTTTAAAATGCATTAATTGGCCCACATTAATCAAAAAGTTAACAGCTTAGTTAAAATATACCCAAATGAATTGTAAAGCACTTTTTTAAAGGTGTAAAGCAGTTTGAAATGTTTTAACAAAACTTCTCTGGTATCCTCGTCTCGAAGAGGCGATGGTTAGTGCGTCAAGTGTTGGAGCAGCACCTGGAATGACTATACAGCCCAGTCTTTGAGTGGCAGTCTTTGGAGCAGCTGGCGCAGATGAAGATTGATGGTGCACATGCTGATGCTGCACGTTCTTTCCTCGCCGCACTCTTTGTCGCCATCTGGACTCTTGTGTTCGCTTCCATCTTGAGAACACCCTCTTTGACACTGTGGTGCCAGGTGGCTCGATCTTTGGCAACAACCTACCAGTTATTGTCGCTGATCTGCGCACACTGCATGTCGCATTTGCAGATACCTTTAAAACGCAACAGCGGTCGGCCCACATGGCGGACGCCCACCTGCAATTATCCGTAAAGGATTTCTCTCGTCAGACAGTCAGGCTCCATGCAGTGCACGTGGCCAAGCCACCGGAGTCGTCTCTGGCTGAGAAATGCAGGGATGCTTGGCAAGTCAGCACACTCAAGGATCTCAGTGTTGAGGACTCTGTCCTGCCACTTGATGTGCATAAGGCACCGAAGACAACGGAGGTGGAACCCGTTTAACCGCTTCTCCTGCCTGGCATAGGCTGTCCAGGACTCGCTGTCGTACAGGAGAGTGAACAGGATTCAAGCTTGGTACACGAGTAACTTGGTCTTCAAACTCAGCAGATTGTTGTTCCACACACGCTTGTTGAGTTTGGCCATGACAGCAGCTGCTTTGGCGATTCTGGAGCTGATCTTGGTGTCCAGTGAGAGCGCATTTGAAACAGTGGACCCTAGGTAGGTGAAGGTGTCCACAACCTCCAGCTGTGTGTTGTCAATGGTATTGACAGGAGAGGAGACAACATCTTGCGCCATGATGTTGGTTTTCTTAAGGCTGATCATGAGCCCAAACTCCTTGCAGGCATGGGACAGTTTGTCGACCAGGTGCTGCAGGCCCTCCTCGCTGTGCGATGCTAGAGCAGCATCGTCTGCAAACAGCAGCTTACGTATGAGGACCTCATAGACTTTGGTTTTAGCACAAAGTCTTGCGATGTTGAGGAGTTTTCCATCTGATCTCGTGTGGATGTAGACACCTTCAGGACAGTCGGGGAAGGCATAGTGGAGGAGCATTGAGAAAAAAATCCCAAAGAGAGTCAGTGCTAGAACGCAACCCTGCTTCACTCCACTGCTGACTGGGAAGGCATCTGAGGTTGCTCCATCAAAGCAAACAGTGCTATGCATGTCCATGTGGAAGGAAGAGATGATTGCAAGGAGCTTTGGGGGACAACTGATCTTTTGCAGGATCTGGAAGAGCCCGCTTCGACTAACTAAGTCAAAGGCTTTGGTCAGGTCCACGAACACAAGGAACAATGGCTGCTGCTGCTCTCGACACTTCTCCTGCAGCTGACGGAGGGAGAAGATCATATCCACTGTGGACCTTCCAGCTCTGAAGCCACACTGGGGCTCAGGATAGACTTGCGAAGTGAGGCTCTGCAGGTGGAACAGGGTGACCCGGGCGAAGACTTTGCCAACTATGCTCAGAAGAGAGATGCCGCGGTAATTGTTGCAGTCACTGCGGTCGCCTTTGTTCTCATACAGCGTAACTATGTTGGCATCTCTCATATGTTGGGGAATGTGACCTTGCTCCCAACAAAGGCAGAGGAGATCATAAAGTCATTGTAAGATGGCTGTTTTCCCATGTTTCAGAACTTCTGGAGGGATACCGTCTTTCTGTGGAGCCTTGCCACAGGCGAGGCAGTCTGTGGCTTTGCTGAGCTCTTCCAGCGTGGCCATTTCGTCAAGCTCTTCCATGACTGGTAGGCTAGGCAAGGCATCGAGGGCAACGTCTGTCATGATGTTCTGGGTCTGGAGTTGCTTGCTCTTGTCGGTGATGGCTTCGACTGTCTTAGCTTTGAGCAGTGCTGTTTTGATGCTTGTGGGCCCGATAGCTGTTTTGATGCCCTCATACATTTCTTTAGCGTATCCATAATCGGCAGCTACCTGGATGTTGGTGCACAGGTTCTGCCAGTACTCATTGTTGCAACAGCGGGCAATCTGCTATGCCTTGCTCCTTGCTGCTCGAAGGGCATCGCATGTGCCAGGGAAAGGGTTCTGCTTGTGAGCCAGCAGTGCTTCTCTTTTGGCCTCTGTGACTGGCTGCATTTCGTCCCAGTGAGCCTCAAACTAAGATAAGATAAGATAAGATAAGATAAGATAAGCCTTTATTAGTCCCACAACGGGGAAATTCCAGGATTGCAACAGCACAGGGATAGCAACACTCAGAGCAACAATCAGAAGGCAAGAAAAAAAAAACAAGCAAGCAAGAGCAGCTAATATACATATGTACATATTACTATAAAATATATATATACACACACACAGACACACAGTGCAGAGCATTGTAGCTGGATGGAATAAATATATGAATATATAAATATATAAACACACAGTGCAGAGCATTGTAGCTAGATGGAATAAATATGTAAATATATAAACACCCACAGTACGGAGCATTGCAGCTAGGTGGAATAAATATGTAAGTATATAAACACACACAGTGCGGCGCATTGTAGCTAGATGGAATAAATATAAAGATATATAAAAACACAGTGCGGAGCATTGTAGCTAGATGGAATAAATATATAGATATATAAATATGAACACACCCAGTGCTGAGCATTGTAGCTAGATAGAATAAATATGTAAATATATAAACACACACAGTGCAGAGCATTGTTGCTAGATGGGATGAAACAGCATAACCCTCTACTTAGTTATCCTACATGGTATGATTATGTGCCCATACATATTCTCACCCTCCATAGCGACCGGTATTTTCCTAGTTGTATGCCGGAGGGGACCATTGTGTAAGTCTATTGCATCTTTTGCATTTAAAAACTATTAGTTTGTTACGTCTTTTTGCTATCTCTGCGAGCAGCCCTGCTTAGGTAGTCAGCATTCAGTCAGCATGCTAGTCAGCATTCTTGCGCTCTTTCTTTCCGAATGCGGTCATGGCTGAGTTGCAGATGGCGTCGTGAAGGTGGTTCCGTCCACGTCACCTGGGATATCGGACTGGAGGTGAGCTTCAAGTTTCCTCTGAAAGCTGTCAGCGAAGGTCTGAGCCTTGATCGGATCAGAAATTCTGCAGGTGTTGATGCGGGAGCGACCCTTAGTCTTGGCATGGTGGATCTTCCTTGGCTTCAGTCTGACCTTACTGGCAACAAAGGAATGATCTGTATCACAGTCAGCACTGTGATAGCTTCTCATGTGAAGAACACTGCTGAGGTCCGCTCTTCTGGTGATGACAAGATCTAGCTGGTGCCAGTGATGGGACCGGGGGTGTCTCCAAGACACTTTTCGCAGCTCTTTACACTTGAAGTAGGAGTTTGTAATGCAGAGGCCGTGATGACAACAGAATTCCAACAGCCTCTGTCCGCTCTCGTTCATCCTGCCTATGCCAAAGTGGCCAAGACAGGGTGGCCACACTTGCCAGTCTGCTCTGACGCGAGCGTTGAAGTTGCCTAGCAAAAATAAGCCTTCAGAGTGGGGGATTCTAGATAGTACTTCCTCTAGAGCCTCGTAGAACTGATCTTTGGCTTCTGGAGTGGACGTGAGGGTCGGGGCATACACAGAAAAGATGTTCACAAAGCCCGACAATGTCTTCATGCGGAGGGCAAGGATTCTTTCAGACCCTCCTGTAGGAGTTTCTGTGGTGGCGATCAGCGAGTTCCTCACTGCAAAACCTACAACATGCTGCCTGGACTCGTCCTGGGACAGGCCCTGCCAATAAAAGGTGTAGTTTTGTTAAATGTTTATTAAATGTTCTTACTTTATATGACCTCACATTTTGCTCAATGAAAAGAATCGCCTGGCTTCAATATACAAAAATTCTACTTCAAAACGTGATGTGAAGCAAAGATTGGTGATTGTCCTACTTTTATTATTATCTGGAAATGTGCAACCAAACCCTGGACCTGATCTGCAATGTATTCAGACTCCTGCTGATTTTAAATCAATGTCTGGTCTCAAAATTATTCATCTTAATGTGCGCAGTTTACTTCCTAAAATGGACATGGTCAAAATTTGGATTAGATCAACTGATCCGGATGTTGTGATCATCTCTGAAACGTGGCTGACAAAAGCTGTCACAGATGATGATATTAGTATAAATGGATACAATATCTTCCATACTGACAGGCCTAAAAAAGGTGGTGGTGTAGCCGCCTATGTTAAATCAAGATTTGATGCTTCAATTGTCTTGTCTAAGTCCATTTCTAAGCAGATGGAGTTTCTGGCCTTGAATATGGAAATAGCCAAATCCCTTTCCATAACGGTTGTTAGTTGTTATAGACCTCCATCTGCCACCAAGGAGGCATTATCATCCTTAAAGCATCTTTTGTCCAAATTAAACTACAATGAACTTTTAATAGCAGGAGACTTCAATTGGGACTGGTTAAACATAGCTTCTGAAGAATTTAAATCTTTCTGTGACTCTAAATTTTAGCCAGTTGATTAACTATCCAACTAGGCCAAATATTAAAAGTCCTGAAAAGTCCACTTTGATTGACTTAATTTTAACAAATGCTCCACATAAATTTTTATCTGTGGGTGTTTTCTGCAATGATTTGAGTGATCATTGTGTTGTTGCAGTGTGCAGAGATACAAAAATCCCCAAATGTAAACCGTGCATTATTTTCAAGCGGAATTTGAAGAAATTTAATGAACAAGCTTATCATCATGATTTGTCCTAGGTAATTGGGAACATATAGACCTGTTGCCAGACGATGAGTTAGCGTGGACTTTCTTTAAAGAAAACTTTGAGAAAATTGTAAATAAACATGCTCCTAGAGGGAAATTCAGAGTAAAGGGGCGTGAAAACCCCTGGTTCTCTCCAGAACTGTCTGATGCCATTTATCAGCGTAATGTGGCTTGGGCCAAAGCCAGGAAAACTGATACTGCCAGTGATTGGTCCATTTTTAGACAACTGAGAAATAAATGCACTTTTTTTTTTTATTAAAAAGGCTAAATCTGAATATTATTTATCTGTCATAATTGAGAGTCTTAATAATCCACAGAAATTTTGGAAAGTGATCAAAGGTTTATCTGTGAACAAAAGTTCTCAGGTTCTTCCTACTTTTGTTTTAAATGGCTCAGTCCCAGTTTATGATAGAACTGAGGTTGTAAATTGCTTCAATAAGCATTTTGTGTCATCTGGTTTTCTGTTTAACTCTACAGGAGCTACATCTGTGCCTCACTGTACTAATTCCCAAATGTTTTTTGGAGAACCTTTTAGACTTGTACCTTTTACTGTACAGCAAGTTCATAAGGCTCTCAAAACTTTGAATCACAGAAAACCTCCTGGACCAGACTTGATAGAGCCTTACTTTTTAAAAATGGCTGCCAATTTTATTGCACAGCCTCTTACAGTACTTTTTAATTTATCAATTGAAAACAAAGAGATTCCTGTAGTATGGAAGTCAGCTTTTGTGGTTCCTCTCTTAAAAGGAGGTGACCCAGCAGTTTTAACTAACTACAGACCAATATCAAATTTGTGTGTCTTGTCCAAGATTCTTGAATCTCTCGTGTGTGATCAACTTAAAGAGTTTTTATACTCAAACGAACTTCTTTCAAAACTGCAATCGGGCTTTAGAAAAAAGCACAGCACTATTACTGCTGCTACAAAAGTGGTCAATGATATACTTGTTGCTCTTGATAAAAAGCAGCACTGTGCTGCACTTTTCATTGATCTGTCAAAGGCTTTTGACACTGTGGACCACACAGTTTTAAAGCAAAGACTCATCAGTTTTGGACTGTCGGAACATGTAGTCTCCTGGTTCGCAAATTATTTGAGTGACAGGGCCCAATGTATTAAATATGATGGTTTGTGTTCTGAAATTGTCAGTGTCCACAAGGGGGTGCCACAGGGTTTTGTATTAGGACCCCTCCTATTCATTATGTACATTAATGATCTAGGACAAAATGTGTCTGATGCTAGTTTGCATTTTTATGCTGATGACACAGTTATTTATTGCTTTGGCTCTTCCCCTGCTAATGCTGTTGCTTCTCTGCAGAAAGCTTTTAATGTGGTGCAGCACACACTTCTGCAGCTAAAACTAGTCCTTAATGCTGACAAAACTAAACTGATGTGGTTTTCAAATTTTAGGAAGAGTCCACAAAGTTTTCCCACAGCGTCCACTTTTGAGGGAAATGAAATTGAGGTGGTTCACTCGTACAAGTATCTTGGAATCTTGCTTGATGACGCTCTGACTTTTAAGCCCCATGTTGAAAATCTTGTGAAGAAACTGAAACTGAAACTGGGGTTTTTATTTCGAAATAAATGTTGTTTTTCTTTTGAGGTTAAAAAGCGTCTTGTTACTGCAACTTTTTTATCTGTTTTAGATTATGGAGACCTCTTGTATATGAACGCTTCAGCTCAGTGTCTGAGTAAGATTGACTGTATATCATGTTGTTTTGAGGTTTGTTACAAACTGTAGAGCCTTGACCCATCACTGTGAACTGTATTCTAGAGTGGGATGGCCCTCTTTGTCCACCAGTAGGTTGACTCACTGGTACATTTTTATTTACAAGGCCATGCTTGGACTGTTGCCCCCTTACATTTGTAATTTGATCACAGTGAGAAGTGTTGATTCTTATGGTTTGCGTTCTAATGATCATTTGTTGCTTTCTGTTCCATTTGCCCGTACTGAGCTGGGAAAAAGAGCTTTCATGTTCTCAGCCCCCTCTACATGGAACATGTTGCAAAAAGACTGGAAACTAACGGAACTTGTTTCATTGAACGACTTTAAATCCAGATTGAGAACACTTGAGACGGCCTCACTAATTTGTAACTGTTTTATATGATTTGTATGTCATTGTAAGTGTATTTGTGATTTTTTTTGCTGCCTCTTGGCCAGGACTCCCTTGAAAAAGAGGTTTTTAATCTCAACGGGTTTTTTTTCCTGGTTAAATAAAGGTAAAATTTAAAAAAAAAATAGTCTGATTCTCTAAGGAGCCACTGTCGGCCAGGCGCGTTTCCTGAAGGCAGGCATCATCGATGTTAAGTTGTGTCAGTTCCTTATTGATGATGGCGGTCTTGCGAGAGTCATCCATTTGTTGGAGATCAGCAGTAAGTCCGGGGCACGTGGTGCGAACGTTCCAGCTTGCAAATCAAAGAGCTGGAGTCTTCGTATGTTTCTCTTTTTTACTGCCTGGTGCACATTGACGCTTGCTTGTCGGGACAGACCCCTAAGCTCTACGCACCCAGTAGAGCAGGCAAGCCATGGTGGGGCGGCACCTTACTGGCTGGGGGCTACCCAGCTTGAGACAGGCAGTAGCTGCCCAATAAAGCTGCGAAAGCTTCTCCCAACATCAGACGAGACCCCTGGCGCTCCTTCCTACGCCAATCAGTTGGAGCTTATAACCGGTAACTGCTTCGTCCCGTGTTGTGCCGGAATCTTGCGACACCGCTGGAGTGGCCGCTCCAGTTTGCACTAAAAAGCCTGGGCGGGGTAGTATGGAGTCCAAAGGAAAGGATGATCCAATACAGTTTGGGACCAGTTCCACTGCAGGAGTTGCCAGAAGTAGTGCTGAGCATCTGCCAGCCGCCTTAGGGATCCACTCCGGATTTATCCTCGAGGTTTACTCCTGAAGCCTTTCCTGTAATCAGGTATAGCCGCAAGGCAGCGGAGGTTTGGAATCAGAGTTTACCTTCTCCTAGGTAGTTTGCTGGCCAAGGCTAACGGGCACCACCTGCCCAGATTTGAAATCAGAGTGGTCCTCCTCCTAGGTGGACTGACACCCAAGTCTGACGAGCCCCACCTACCCGGAGCAACCTGGTTATAGCGCAAGAGACTTGCTGACACCCTCTGTCATTTAATGAAAACAGGGTCGGCACGAGAAGCCAGACAGTAGGATTTGGTTAGGAGAGGCTATTGGAGAGACACTGTGCTATGAGTGGGGTATTTCAGTGGAAATGTAGGTGCTCATTTCTGCATTCCACCCCTGCACGTCCTAACCCATTTAGACACCCACAAAAACAAAACACCAAACAACAAAACCACCATCATACTTATATGTGTATAGGTATATGCATACATTTATTTTATGTCAAAACGTTACCAGACGGAAGAAAAATGAAGTTCTAAACAAGCTGTCAACCTGTGTCTCTTTCGGGAAGAAACTTACACCTGTGCAATATCCTTTGAAACACATAATAATGAGTTAAAAGTCTTGCAGTAGTGATCATTATCTCTTGGTGGTCTACATTGTTGTCCCTGGTGCATGAAATTATATCCTACCTAATCAGGAAACACAGGTGGTTTCTGACAGAAAGGCACTAATCAGCTCTGAGAGATGAGCAAGTTTTGTACATACCAGAGTAAAGAAATCACCAGAATGAAAATGTTAAGAGGCATTTGTCTTCTTGAGTTAAATATCCAAGATAAGAAAAAGTGTTTATTTCTACCATGTTGAACTCACCACACTCTCAACTTCACTCGAGATGCGTCCTTATCTTTGAATTAAATAGACAAAATACTGGAATGAACATGTGGCTACCCATAGCCACAGTGCCCTTTTACTTTGGAAAAAAGTCTCAAATTTGCAAAAGAAGTTGTAAATTTAATAAATAAATAATTTGGAGAATTCAAACTTTTGCAAGAAAAAATTGCATATAAAAAAGTTAATTTACAATAAAAGTCACAAATTTGTGCAAATTTAGGAGAGGTTTCATGTGTACAAGACAAACACATTTGCAAGATAAAGGTTACAAGATAAAGGTTACAAATATGAGAAAAAGGTGCAAATTTATGAGGAAAAAATGCAATAAAAGTCAAAAATTTATGAGAAAAAAAATGTGCAAGTTTATGCAAAGACACATGGAAATTTAGGCAAAAAAGATAAATTTAAAAGACAGAAGTTTCACTCATTCCCAGTGACAGTTGGACTCCGCCAGGGCTGCCCTTTGTCACCGATCTTGTTCATAATTGTTATGGACAGGATTTCTAGGTGCAGCCAGTGAAAGCGCACGTTCAGCTCTTGCAGTTGGATTCTTCATTTCTTCCTCCGTGCGCTACTACGCAGCGCACGGGGAATCATAACATGAAACAGCTGTTTTAAGCTTGCTCATTAATATTAATAACTCCCTACTCTGATTGGGGAAAGATTTTTTTTTTTTTTTTTTAAGTGGGGCAATCACAAGTAATAGGGCAGTCAGGGTGTGTGTTTTTTTTTTTGATTAATCGTGACAAGTTGAGGTGGGGCTTGTTGATTTGTGACATAAAACACAAGAAATGCAATCAATTCATTTCTTTAAAAAGTTTTTCTACATTAAGGCAGTGTGTAATTTTGTGAAGTGTTCTAATATTTTAGCAGGTTAAAATGTTTTTTGGGTCCATGTGGGGCAGTGGCATTACAGCAGCCGATAGGAAGATACTGAACAAACTGATCAAGAAAGCTAGCTCTGTCCTGGGGCAGCGCCTTGACCCAGTGGAGGAGATGGGAGAGAGAAGGATGGTGGCTAAACGGTCATCTCTGCTGGAGTCCGAGTCCCACCCTATGCAGGACATACTGAATGCACTGAGGAGCTCATTTAGCAGCAGACTACATCATCCTAGGTGCACAACCGAGAGGTTTCGCAGGTCCTTCCTACCAACGGCTGTCAGACTGTACAACCTAAGCAGGGCTGCTTGCAGAGATAGCAAAAAGACGTGACAACCTAATAGTATTGAATGCAAAAGATGCAACAGACTTACACAATGGTCCCCTCCGGTATACAACTAGGAAAATACCGGTCGCTATGGAGGGTGACAATATGTATGGGTACATAATCATACCATGTAGGATAACTAAGTAGACGGTTATGCTGTTTCATTTCATCTAGCTACAATGCTCCGCACTGTGTGTGTTTATATATTTACATATTTATTCCATCTAGCTACAATGCTCCGCACTGTGTGTGTTTATATATTTACATATTTATTCCATCTAGCTACAATGCCCCGCACTGTGTCTATATATTTATATTTATATGTACATATGTATACTCGCTGCTCTTGTTTTTTCTTGCCTTCTGATTGTTGCTCTGAGTGTTGCTATCCCTGTGCTGTTGCAATCCTGGAATTTCCCCATTGTGCGACTAATAAAGGCTTATCTTATCTTATCTTATCTTATGTAGATCTTTTTTGTCAGAAAATGCTAAAATTGGTCTTTTCACACCCCTCTGAGGATTGTCATCTTATCGTGGTGGAAGGGTTTCTGTGCCAAAATGATCCCAGGAGTTATGTTGCCGGGGGCAGTTTGTCCCGGGTCGGGCCTCCCAAGACAAGCTGGTCCATGGAAAAAGGTTATATCAAGGACCAATTGTACTCAAAGGAGGTACATGGGTCCACCGTGCAGTGGGCTCACCATCTACAGAAGAGATCATGGAGATCATGGTGCTGTGTGAACTGAACAACAGCCTGGGCTTCTCTCCTTGGATTTCTGCTTTCGTGACCTGAGCCCCCAGATAAGATAAGATAAGATAAGATAAGCCTTTATTAGTCCCACAACGGGGAAATTCCAGGATTGCAACAGCACAGGGATAGCAACACTCAGAGCAACAATCAGAAGGCAAGAAAAAAACAAACAAAAAAAAAAAAAAAACAAGCAAGCAAGAGCAGCTAATATACATATGTACATATTACTATAAAATATATATATATACACACACACACACACACAGACACACAGTGCAGAGCATTGTAGCTGGATGGAATAAATATATGAATATATGAACACACAGTGCAGAGCATTGTAGCTAGATGGAATAAATATGTAAATATATAAACACCCACAGTACGGAGCATTGCAGCTAGGTGGAATAAATATGCAAGTATATAAACACACACAGTGCGGAGCAATGTAGCTAGATGGAATAATATGTAGATATATAAAAACACAGTGCGGAGCATTGTAGCTAGATGGAATAAATATATAGATATATAAATATAAACACACCCAGTGCAGAGCATTGTAGCTAGATGGAATAAATATGTAAATATATAAACACACACAGTGCAGAGCATTGTTGCTAGGTGGGATGAAACAGCATAACCGTCTACTTAGTTATCCTACATGGTATGATTATGTGCCCATACATATTCTCACCCTCCATAGCGACCGGTATGTTCCTAGTTGTATGCCGGAGAGGACCATTGTGTAAGTTTATTGCATCTTTTGCATTCAAAAAAAAACTATTAGTTTGTTACGTCTTTTTGCTATCTCTGCGAGCAGCCCTGCTTAGGTTGTACAGTCTGACAGCCGTTGGTAGGAAGGACCTACGAAACCTCTCGGTTGTGCACCTGGGATGATGTAGTCTGCTGCTAAATGAGCTCCTCAGTGCATCCAGTATGTCCTGCATAGGGTGGAACTCGGACTCCAGCAGAGATGACAGTTTAGCCACCGTCCTTCTCTCTCCTATCTCCTCCATCGGATCAAGGCGTTGCCCCAGGACAGAGCTAGCTTTCTTAATCAGTTTGTTCAGTCTCTTCCTATCGGCTGCAGTAATGCCACTGCCCCAGCAGACCACTCCAAAAGTGATGGCTGATGCCACCACCGTGTCATAGAATGACTTCAGCAGCGCCCCTTGTATACCAAAAGACCTGAGTCTCCTCAGCAGGAACAGCCTGCGCTGTCCCTTCTTGTAGAGTGCGTCAGTATTGTGTGACCAGTCTAGTAAGCGGTAGAAGATGGATGAATGAAGACGGATGGTGTTTCCACAGTGAAAGTTTTCTTATAGAATTATACTAGAGGTACATTCTTCCAAAAAGGTTATTTTTTTTTCTGGAATTTTAAGCTTTTATTAGATAAAACTGGAAAGAGCTTGTAGAGCAAAAGAGAGACTGGCAGGGAATCGAGCGGGGACGTCATTGTTATTCCTCATTTATGGGTCAACAATTGTATCTTGTTTCTTTTTGTTGGAATTTGTAGGAGTACATGTTGGACTGATTCTGTCCTTCACTGGGCTAATTTTCAGCTCATTCTGGCAAAGCCAAAAGGAGCTAATGTTATGATGCAGCATGCGTTGTCCTTTTACATTTCACTTGTAATGCTACTCCTCCTAGGCAGTTTTCCCAATGCTCACCAAACTCACACACTATGATTCTCAGGTGACTCTGCATCCAGGCTGTGCTCAAAGTCAAGGTCAACATTCAGGAGATCTGAGCACTCTCGGGGTGACTTCATCAGGCCAGAATAAGCTGGTCCATCACCGATGTCTGGTTTTATTAATTCAATGGTGGAAGAAATGTTATATGTCAGTTTCATAACCCCAAGTAGATGAGGGTCTACCCTTTGCTGTCATATGCAGGTAAGCGTGTACCCCCTCCTTCCTGTTAAACTTTCACCAGCTCTGCAGGCAATCAGCTCACCTGCGTGAGTGGACGCACCTGCCGCCTCTTCCTCGCCAGCGCTTATAAGGACCATCAAGCGGAGGCTTCAGCGCTGGCTCGTTGGGTTTGCTGCCTTACCAACAGCAAGTAAGTTGATTAATCTTTTGAGGAAAATATTACTCACATCCCTCTCTCTTCTTCCTTTTTCAGGTTGCTGCCATCTGTGTGGTGCGTCTCAGGGGATTGTTGTGCGCTCACCT
Organism: Pholidichthys leucotaenia; assembly: GCA_020510985.1. NCBI lineage: Eukaryota > Metazoa > Chordata > Actinopteri > Cichliformes > Pholidichthyidae > Pholidichthys > Pholidichthys leucotaenia. The sequence continues at coordinate 160,380,355 of CM035838.1, read as the reverse complement.
GCTCCATTGTCCTCACCCCACTTCAGCTTCCTATCTTCACCTGGTCAGACTCTACTAAGCCCATTCCCCGACCAGCTTCATCCTGCTGGTTCGTTTATTCATGCTGGTGCTCCGTCGGGTTCTCTGCTCGGTGCATGTAAGTGGCAATTTGTCTTCCCACTTCACTGCCTCCCTTCTCTTACGAATTGCCCTCGTCTCTCCCCACAGGCTGAGTCTTCCTCTGGCGAGTGGCGTTTTCTCTAACAGTGCTCCTCTTTTTGAAATTTAAAATAAACCATTTAAATGTTGCTTCTCTGTGTCGTGATTGTTTGGTGTTGCTCCTTGCACGTGAGCTGTTCATTCTATCAATTTGACAGAACGAACCAGCCACAACACAAGCTCAGCGGGGGCTGCATCAGCGGAACACTCCGCTCTTCACCTCCTAGACGCCACAGAGAGGCAGGTGGCCGTGCTCACGCAGCTGCTGGAAACAATTATGCAGTAGCTGAGCACGGTTGCTGAGCTTTTGACCCACTTATCTCGCTCGGGTCCTCCCACCCCACCTGCTGCGTCCGTTTCTTCCACCGTATGCCGCACTACTTCCGTTCCCTCACCTGCCCCGTTTGTGGGGGAGGTGGGGAAATGCAAGGATTTTCTCTGTCATGTGCGGCTTTATTTGGACCAGGTGGGGGGAGAGTACCCGGACAACATTGCCAAAATTCATTTTGACCCTCCTGGTGCGTGACTGGGCTCTTAGCTGGGCCCGGTCAGTTCTCAACAGCCCGGAGGGCCTGCACTACACATTCGATCGTTTTGTCACCAAATTCACCCATACTTTTGACAGTACAGAAAGTGAGAGTAACATAATGAGCCGCCTCTTGTCTCTCTGCCAAGGTAGTTGGTCTGCAGCCGACTACTCGGTGGAGTTTGGGGTCAAAGCGGCGGACTCTGGATGGAATGGCGTTTCGCTACGAAGTGCCTTCCTCCAGGGTTTAAACGCCAACTTTCGTGATGACCTAGTGGTTCACGCTGTTCCCTCCTCCTTGGACGGTCTAATTGATCAGGCTGTCGGCTTGGATAACCGGTACCACGAGTGTGCAAAGAAGCGCAAATCCTCCTCTCACCCGTCCTTCACACGTGTAACCCCCCAGGCTACTGACGCAGGTAGAGCCGACTCCTCCTCCGAACCTGTGGTGCTCGGCCGGTCTCAGTTGACTCTGGAAAAGCACCAGCGGCGGAGGAGAGCCTGTGCATGCTTGTACTGTGGTTCTTTGAAGCACAGATTGGATGAGTGCCACCTGAAGCCAAAAGACGCGACCCGTCAGTAGCCATGGAGTGGTCTGACGGGCGGGACTCATTCTCATCTCCCCGGTAATTTCTCTATTCTGGCCCTGAGCCAATTGCCGGGGGTCGAGAGGAGGGTTGCAGCATTGATAGATTCAGGGGCGGAGCAGAATTTCATCTCCTCCCAACTCCTATGGGAAATGGGTATTCCCACTACCAAATTGTCCACCGTATTAAACGTCACTACTCTATCTGGCCAGAGTGTGGCGTCAGTCTCAGAAAGCATGGCACTTATTTCCGTCCTTCTTTCCGGGAACCACCGGGAAGAATTATCGTTTCTAGTCTTCCCAAATTCATCCTTCCGGGTGGTTTTGGGGTAGCCTTGGCTCCGGAGGCATAACCCTATTATTAATTGGGCACATAATTCCATTTCCTCCTGGAGCCCATATTGTTTGGCTTGCTGTTTGAGTTCGGCCGAGGGTTCACCATCTTTTTCATCTCCTCCCCTCTGGTGGAGCCGCCGGACCTCACTCTCGTAACCGAGGTCTATCACGACCTTGGGGAGGTCTTTAGTAAGTTGAGAGTGCTTTCTTTACCACCTCATCACTCATACGACTGTGCTATAGACCTCCTCCCGGGTGCGCAGCTGCCGTCCAGCCAGCTTTATAGCATTTCTGGTCCAGAGAGGGATGCAATGGAGAGACATATTAAAGACTCATTGAACATTGGCCTCATTCAGCCTTCCTCGGCTCCTCTTGGGGCAGGGTTCTTTTTTGTTGGTAAGAAGGATGGATCTCTGCACCTGTGTATTGACTACGAGGAGCTGAATGCTATTACCACCAAAGACAAATATCCTCTGCCCCTGATAAACTCCGCGTACGAGCTCCTTCAGTGCATGCGGGTGTTCACCAAGCTCGATATACGCAATGTGTATCATTTAATCACTATTCATGAGGGGGACGAATAGAAGACGGCATTTAAAACACACCTGGAGCAGTTTGAGTATCTGGTTATGCCTTTTGGGCTGGCCAACGCCCCCGCCGTCTTCCAGTGTCTCATTAATGACGTCCTCCGCAATATGGTGAACCAATTTGTCTTTGTCTATTTAGACGACATTCTTATTTTTTCTCGCACACCGGAGGAACACAAGGTCCATGTCAGGGCCATGTGACAACAGCTCCTGGAAAACCAACTTTTTGTGAAGGCTGAAAAGTGTGAGTTTTCCACCAGCTCCACTTCCTTCCTAGGATTTATTGTGGCGGAGGGGGAGCTGAGAGCCAACCCGGCTAAGGTGAAGGCTGTGCTGGATTGGCCTACACCCCACTCCCGCAAGGAGCTCCAGCGCTTCTTGGGGTTTGCGAATTTTTATCGCAGGTTCATCAAGAACTACAGTGGGGTAGCACAACCTCTTACACAGCTGACCTCCATTAAGGTGCAATTTTTCTGGTCCGAGGCAGCCGAGCAGGCTTTTTCCAAATTAAAAAGCCTGTTCTCCAATACGCCCATCTTGGCTCAGGTCGACCCTCAGCTCCAGTTTATCCTAGAGGTGGATGCATCCGATTCGGGGGTGGGCGCTGTCCTTTCACAGCGCTCAACCTCCAATCAAAAGCTCCACCCGTGTGCGTTTTTCTCTCGGCGGCTCACCCCAGCCGAGAGAAATTACTGTGTAGGGGATCGAGATCTCCTAGCCATTAAGTTGGCACTCGAGGAGTGGAGACACTGATTGGAGGGAGCAGTCCATCCTATAGCTGTGTGGACCGACCACAAGAATTTAGAATACTTACGGTCGGCCCGCCAACTAAACGCCAGGTAGACCCGCTGGGCCTTATTTTTTCTCAGATTCAATTTTACAATCACTTATAGGCCTGGCTCACGCAACATCAAACCGGACACTCTCTCCCGACAATTCTGTGCCAACCAGTCAGCGCCCTCGTCTCTCCCTACAGGCTGAGTCTTCCTCTGGCGAGTGGCATTTTCTCTAACAGTGCTCCTCTTTTTGAAATTTAAAATAAACCATTTAAACGTTGCTTCTCTGTGTCGTGATTGTTTGGTGTTGTTCCCTGCACGTGAGCTGTTCATTCTATCAATTTGACAGAACGAGCCAGCCACAACACAAGCTCAGCGGGGGCTGCATCAGCGGATGCAGCTATCAATGTGACATTTGCTTGCACTGGTGAGCAAATTTTCAGACACTACCTTAAGCTTCTGAACAAAAGTCTCCAAATGTACAGTACTAGTAATAACATGAATCTGTTTATAGATCATTTTCAGGGATAAAGCCTCATAATTCAAACAGTGTAGATTGTTTTAAAGTAACAGCAGCAGCTAATGTATTGCACATTATTGTCCTCAGTGGTTGGGGGTAAAAATAATCAGTTTACAGTCTCGACTCAAAAATAATTACCTGTGATGTAAATGTTGAATTTAGTGTATGACCAGCAGCACCGTTGCCCATAAGCAGGCACGCATGAGTTTTACAATCCAGAGAGTCGATAACACATTAGATAAGACATTGAGTCATATTAGGTTGACAAATTATACCCAGCTAAGCAAGTTGGCATGGCGACATGTTGTAATAGAGAGAACAGTGGTAGCTACAAATTTACCCTGCCAGCGCAGAGCATACTGCTGATTTGTTAGTAGAGCTCCCTGACAATCTAAAATAGTTGATGTTATGCCAGAGTAGCTTCTGGCAAAAAAAAGAGACACACAGTCATTTGCATTTAAGGCCGCTTCTGCAGAGACAAGCTTGTGTGTCCAACTTTGTTAACACGGCATCACTCAGAGAATGTAGTGGCTTCAGGATGCAGATGCCTGGGATTCACTCCAGCCTCCCCTCCAACCCATGCCCCATTTTTGGACAAGTGGTAAAGAAAAAAAATAAGCTAAGAGATGAATCTTTTGTGCTTGTAATTATGCATTGAGCCAAGTAAAATGAAAAACTATTAAGAGCATGACAGTTGAGCAGTGATGTGCCATTGCTTGACTAGTTTCTTGGTAAATTGGATCAACAGATTTTGTAAGTTTTTGTGGCATCTACCCTAAATGATTAACACATGAGATGGGCTTGATTTTAAACTGTCAAGAAGGAAAAAGTGAACTGAAAAAATTCAAACCATAAATTGACCTAAAGCAATTCAGAGATTGACACTATAACTAACTTCACCATAAAACAAGACAGGCAAACAAAGCAAAGGGATTGGAGTTGGGTAAGAGTAAGCATGAAGCAAAGAAGATGATCTCTACATGAACATGGCTACATGGCTGGACTGGGAGATTTGGTACAGATCTGGAGCTGTGCTGGCTGAAGACAGGAAAGGTGGTCATCAGCTGCAGACTGGGGAATACTTTCATCGGGGCAGATATTTTGCGGCAGCGGAATAATCACAGGTGTACATGGTAACATCTGAATGACAGCTTTCCATTATGATGAGAGCCAGCAGCAGGGTCTGTGCGTGTTGGTAGACTATTCTGTAGAATTTATCTTTTAACAATATTTCCATCATCTGTGTTGTTCCTGAAACTAATCACTGAGAAATAGTTTAAGGAGGGTGTGAATTTAAAGAGGAACTTACTGGCTGTGGCCTCACTGGTTCAACCAGAGGCTGTAAAAAAGTATCTTCAATAGTGAAGCCTGAGCAAATCAAGTTTCCTCTAGTGACTGGCTGCAGTCAAACTTCAGCCCCCAACCCCCTTCCCCGTTACTACTCTACCAAACTGCAAACTAAAATTACTCCTTGGTTTCTGTCCTTGTGGGTAGTTCTTATCTGCTTTTTGTTCTTATTAAAGACAAAGATAGAAAGGAGATATTTTTTTTACCTTCTTTACATGTTTCAACTGTTCACTGCAGTCTTTATCAGAAGACTTCATGTTTCAGACTTCAGAAGACTTACATGTTTCGACTGTGAACAGTCGAAACATGTAAAGAAGGTAAAAAAAAACATCTCCTTTCTATCTTTGTCTTTAATAAGAACAAAAAGCAAATAATTGAAAGAAGACAAAATGAACCTAATCGAGGTAGTTCTTATCATGGTAATTTACAAGGGCTTCTCATTTCCCCTGACCCACTTCAGGTTATTGTAGTGTATAGGTCATGGGGTAAGGTGTCCTCATACCAAACGTGAATGGGCAAATTTTTCACCTGGCTCAATTACATTATAACTCAATGTAAACATGTGACTAGACATGAATTCACAGTCCGAGTGAGATGTAAACAGGCAAAGTTGCCTTTATGACGTCTGCAGCTGTGTTGAACCTGCTGTAGAAATCCCCAAAATAACGTCATGCTTAGGTTTACATTATCGAATGGGGGGCTCCTCTGAAAAAGTTGGTCCTGCCTCCAAAACTTCACAAGATGATGGGTGTTTACATTGCTAGCTTGCTAGCCTTGTTAGCACATCTGTGGCAGGAATCTGTGGGTAAATAACTCTGACATCCTGATTCAGCTGAAGAGCTCCCGGTCCTTCTGTCTGCAAGTAAGTGTCAATCTCATTTTCAAACTAGCTTACTCGCCAGGGTTGATACTTTTACTCTGATGACGGCAGAATCTCAAAGCCAGCACTATTCCTCGGATTTGAACGTGCAAATGGGCAATTTCGCATGTACTCACCACTTTCCATTGACTTTGTATGCATTCATGCCACCTGTTCGCATTTGGTGTGAAAGCACCATAAGAGTTTCTCTTTTACAGGTGTTAAGATGGAGTAAGGTGTGATAATGGAGACAGTTGAATGCAGAGCAGTCATCAGGTTCCTGTACTTGAGAGCCCGCACAGCAGGAGAGACGTTTGATAAGATGGGGGAGACTTATGAGTCGTATGACATAATCGACAGTTCAAGTGTGGTTGGACATCGGTGGAAACGGCACCCATTCCAGGGTGACCACATTGCACCATTGATGAAGACATCATCTGGAAAGTGGAGGCCACCATTGTGGAGGGTCGCTGCATAACCATTTGCCAACTAACCTAGCATGCCAACATCAGTGTAGGGCCGGGCTATTCAATTACAAAATCAGTTGGGCTACAATTTGAAATCAAGACATGTAACTGGGCTGCACATGTTCAGTAACCTGTTGAATATGACAAATTTCAAACCAACACAGATCAATATGACAAAAAATATGCACTTTTTATTCATTGTCTTGGTTTTACATGTGTGCTTGGCACATGACAAAGGCACATCAAAAATGCATAAAAACACAATAACAGTGCTGGGGTTGAGCAGAACTTGAAGTAATAGAAATATTTTTTTTTTCTCTTGAACAACAAATAAATAGCATGAAAAAATCAAATTCTGTAAACAACCATTTTGGTCACATCTTACTCAGGTACTCAGGTTCCAAGGTTGTCATAGCCAGGAGCGACACTGGGGTTAAGCTCCCAGTGCTCATAAAATGCTCCTTATGGCGTGCGTCTCGAAAAGCCTCTGACAACTAAGTCCAACTCCTAGCCTGCCCGTGTGGTTTAGTCTCTAAGCCCGGCGGAACTGCTTTTACTAATAGGAGAAGGGGCGAGGGCGGATCTCTGGCGCCTTAAAACCAGATGCTTCGGGTAGATGGTGGCTCGTCAACCTGGGAAGGTAGCCCATCTGGGGGAAGGTAAACCCTGATTTCAAACCTCTGCTGCCTTGCGGCATACCCGGTCACGGGAAAGGCTTCGGGAGTCAACCCTGAGGAAAAATCCGGAGTCGGAGCCCCTAAGGCAGTTCTATGTTGTGCTCAACATCATTCTGGCAGCTCCTGCAACGGCGCTGGTGCCAAACTGTAGCAGCCCTGCTGTTCCTTTGGATTCATCAGTGACGTGGAGAGGGGGGACATGCTGCATGGGCAACATCTTGTCCTCCATATCTTCCTGCCCAGGCTTGAATCCTACCAACGCCCAACGCTGGAAGGTAGAACACCGGATCACTGGAGAGGACACTCCAGCTTCGCCTTTGGTGTAGACAAAACACGGGGAATGACAGTTACCGGTTATAAGCCACTGCTCAATTGGCGTAGAGCGTGGCGCCAGGGGTTGTTCCCAATGGTGGGAGGGATCATCAGATCTCACTGGACAGCTACCGCCCGCCTCAAGCTGGGCAGCCCCCAGCCAATAAGGTGTTGTCCCGCCACAGCTTGCTTTCCTCATTGGGTGCATGGGGATAAGGAGAAATCCAAACAGCAGGCTGAGAACCTTCGCACCAGGCAAGACAATAAAACAAAAGAGACCAACTCTAAAACTGGGAACTTGGAACGTCCGCACTATGATGACAGGACTTGCTGCTAACCTAAAGGACATCAACGACACCAGGAAGACTGCCATCATCAATAATGAGCTGAAGAGACTGGGAGTGGATATCGCCACTCTCCAGGAAACACGGTTAGCTGATGCAGGCACACTGAGAGAGAAGGACTACACGTTCTACTGGCAGGGAAAGGGCAGTGACGAACACAGGGAACACGGAGTGGGCTTCGCAGTGAAGAACACTTTGCTGAAGATGGTGGAACCGGGCAGCACTGGCTCTGCACGACTCCTCACCCTCCGCCTGAACACCACTGAAGGCCCAGTCACCCTCGTCAGTGTGTATGCCCCAACACAGACAGCCACACCAGAGGCAAAAGACGAGTTCTACGAGAATCTCGCAACAACTGTCAGGATCATCCCCAACTCTGAACAACTCATTCTCCTTGGAGACTTCAATGCCAGAGTGGGTGCTGACCACGACTCCTGGCCCTCCTGTCTTGGACCTTTTGGCGTGGGCAGAATGAACGACAACGGACAGCGGCTGCTCGAGTTCTGCACATATCACGATCTGTGCATCACAAACTCGTTCTTCAAGACCAAGCCCCAACACAAGGTTTCCTGGCAACATCCACGCTCAAAGCACTGGCACCAGCTAGACTTGATCCTGACCAGGTGCACCTCACTGAAGAACGTGCTAATCACCCGTTCGTTCCAGAGTGCAGATTGCGACACAGACCATTCATTGGTGTGTTGCAAGGTCAAGCTGCAGCTGAAGAAATTCCATCGTGCTAGACAACCTGGAAAGGCACGGATTGACTCCAGCAAGATGGCCCAACCAGAACTTGTTGAGCAGTTTGCCTCCACCTTTGAGAAGGAACTTGGTGTACCACAAGGAGGAGAATCTGCAGAGCAGAAGTGGGAAGAGCTGCGAAACACCATCTACCGCACAGCCTTGGCTACCTTTGGGAGGAAGATCTCGAAGTCACAGGACTGGTTTGATGCCAAGTTGACCGAGATGACCCCCGTCATTGAAGCCAAGCGCTCAGCACTTGCTGAGTACAAGAAGTACCCAAACGAGAAGAATCTCCAGATTCTCAGGGCTGCGAGAAGCAAAGTTCAGCAGACTGCTCGGCGCTGTGCCAACGAGTACTGGACTCAGCTCAGCCAAGACATTCAAACCGCTGCCATAACAGGGAACATCTGTGGTATGTACGATGGCATCAAGAAAGCACTTGGTCCGGCTCAGAGCAAGACGGCCCCCCTCAAATCTTCCACTGGGGAGATGATCACAGAGAAGAACAAGCAGATGGAGAGATGGGTGGAACACTACTCCGACCTCTACTCTAGACAGAACACCGTGACACCGTCAGCCCTTGATGCCATCGACTGCCTGCCATCCATGGACGAACTTGACGCCGAGCCAACCATCGACGAACTCAGTAAGGCCATTGATAGCTTGGCCGCTGGCAAGGCACCCGGCAACGACGGCATACCCCCTGACCTGATCAAGCACTGCAAGACCGCCCTACTGCTGCCATTGCATGACGTCCTCTGCCAGTGCTGGAAGGAAGGTGCCGTACCACAGGACATGAGGGACGCCAAGATCATCACCCTCTACAAAAACAAAGGGGAGAGAAGCGACTGCAACAACTACAGGGGCATTACCCTCCTCAGCGTTGTTGGCAAAGTCTACGCACGAGTTGTTCTCGTTCGTCTACAGAAGCTTGCCGAACGTGTCTACCCCGAGTCTCAGTGTGGCTTCCGCGCTGAGCGATCGACGGTAGACATGATATTCTCCATCCGCCAACTCCAGGAGAAATGCAGAGAACAGAACATGCCTCTGTACGTCGCCTTCATCGACCTCACCAAAGCGTTCGATCTGGTCAGCAGAGAGGGCCTTTTCAAGATCCTGCCAAAGATAGGATGCCCACCAAAGTTGCAAAGCCTCATCGAATCGTTTCACACCAACATGCAGGGGATAGTGCAGCACGATGGCAACGCCTCAGAGCCATTCAACATACGCAGCGGAGTGAAACAGGGCTGTGTACTTGCGCCAACCCTCTTTGGGATTTTCTTTGCTATGCTCCTGAGGCATGCCTTCAGCACAGCAACAGAGGGAATCTACCTGCACACAAGATCTGACGGCAGGCTTTTCAACCTCGCCTGCCTGAAAGCCAGAACCAAAGTACGCGAGGCTCTAATCAGAGACATGCTGTTCGCAGACGACGCTGCAGTCGCAACCCACACACAGCAGGAGCTTCAGACCCTGATGGACCGCTTCTCCCAGGCATGCAAGGACTTCGGGCTTACCATCAGCCTGAAGAAGACTAACGTCTTGGCGCAAGGCACGGAAGCACCACCAACCATCACCATTGATGACTACAAGCTGGAGGTCGTGAATCAGTTCACGTACCTGGGGTCCACGATCAGCAACAACCTCTCCCTTGATACAGAGATCAACAAGAGGATTGGAAAATCAGCCTTCACACTCGCTTGCCTCACCACACGAGTGTGGGAGAATCCCAAACTCTCTGTCAAGACGAAGATGGCAGTGTACAACGCCTGCGTCATCAGCACACTGCTCTATGGGAGTGAGACGTGGACAACATACGCCCGGCAGGAAAAGAGACTGAACTCCTTCCACTTGCGCTGCATTCGCCACATCCTGGACATATCCTGACAGGACAAAGTGCCCAACACAGAAGTTCTGTCCCGCGCCGGCCTTCCCTCCATGTTCACTCTACTCAGGCAGCGCAGGCTCCGCTGGCTAGGCCACGTTCACCGTATGGAGGATGGCAGAATCCCCAAAGACGTCCTCTATGGAGAACTGGCAACTGGCAGGAGAGACGTTGGCCGCCCACAGCTGCACTTTAGAGATGTCTGCAAGAGAGACATGAAGGCCCTGGATATCAACACAGAGCGCTGGGAGGACCTTGCAACGGACCGCTCCAAATGGAGAGGCACCCTGACCAGACAGCTCAAGGCGGGTGAAGAGAGACTGACTGCTGCAGCAGATGAAAAAAGGACCCGCAAGAAGAACCGCCACAGACCCAGCAGCACGGAGACCACCCACAAGTGTGACCTGTGTGACAGGGACTGTCATTCGTGCATCGGCCTGTTCAGCCACAGGCGGTGCTGTTCCAGCAGAGTAGACGTTTAGGATTCTCTTCCATGGTCATCATAGACCGACGGAGGCCGCCGCCGACGACGACTCAGGTATATCTCAAAGTGCATAAAAACTCAATGTGTGCTGTCAGTAGCATTAGCATTTGTTTCCCTTTTGAAATAAAATATACTACATCCTAGTCATAACTGACCTTGGCACACCACAAAGTGCATTTAGCTGAATAAAAAAGAACTGTCAAACACTTCAGTGCACAAAACCCCCAAGAAAAGATTGATAACATTAACAAACATTGCACATCCACTACTGTGATTTGTTTTGTTTTATATCACCACGTGTGAGCAGGAACCTCTTTTTATAACTTCACATTCCATTACACACACACATCAGCACAAGCAGGGTTAAACCAATGATTTTCATCATCAATTTTACACTTCAGAGTTGACAATGACATGTTTTAAGGTGCCTTCACACCAAACGCGAACGGGCAAAATTTTCACGTGGTGTGATTACATTATACAGTAACTCAATGTAAATATGCAAATAGACATGAATTCACCACCTGAGTTAGTTGCAGATTGGCGAAGTCGCCTTTATAATTTCTGCAGTTGTGTTCAACCTGCTGTTGAAATCCCCAAAATAACGTCATGCCTAGGTTTGCATTGTCCGACGGGGAGCTCACCTGGGGGGTTGTCCCTGCCTCCGGAGCTTCACGGGATGGTGGGCATTTTCTTGCTGGCTTTGTTGGCACATCCGTGGCAGGAATCCGTGGGTGGGAGGTAGAGGCATCCCGATTCGGCTGGGTGGCAGTCTCGTTTTCAAGCTAGTTTGCTCTCCAATGTTGATTTTGCTCTGATGACGGTGGAGTCTCAGGGCTGGCACTGTCCCTTGGATGCGAGTGCGCAAGTTTGAGTGTGCTCACCTCTTTCCATTGACTTTGTGCATTCACGCCGCCCGTTCACGTTTGGTGTGGGCTTGTTGTCTTGCCGCTGGCACAGCCACAGTCACGCTTTGGAGCAGCTGTGCTCCGTTGTGGGTTGACGGTTGCTGGGTTGCGTGGAGGGTTGCATCTGCGGTCTCTGGTAATTGATGAATTTCTGCGGTTCTGTGGGGCGTGTTGGCCTTTGCTTCTCTGGCTGGGCCATGGACTGGGCCTGAGTCACTCGGGGGTTGGTTCTGGGCCACGCAAAGTGAATAGGTCTGGTGTAGGGTCTGTGAAAAAAAAAAAATCATCCGTGATCATTTGCAGATGTGGAAGTTGTCTGCATTGTTCACACCTTTCCAGAAACAGGAATGAGTCATGTGCTCCCAGGCTTTTTGGCCATGTGCCAAGAAAACCAGGAGGACGTCTTCGACGGATTAAGTAATCACTCAGGACGACACAAGGGTCCATCACTATGATCCAGAGACTAAAGCCCAGTCAAAGCAATGGAAGCATTATGACCCACCACCTCCCAGGAAGGCACATGTCCAACCCTCGGCTTTTGGGACCAGCACTTGTTACAATAGAGATCTTGACAAAGGGTACCACAATTACTCGGACTTACTACACTTCACTGCTACCAAAACTGCAGTAGGCCATCAAAATCGAGAGGCATGGCATGCTGACCAAAGGTCCCCCCCTCCTACACACAACACTCTGGTTCACAGCTTGCATGTTGCCTAGCTGGAAGCATGGTCCTGCTGCTATGAAATCCTTCCTCATCCCCCTTACTCTCCTGACCGTGCACCATCTGACTTTCACCTCTTTCCAACCATGAAGTCATTTTTTAAGGGCAAGCGCTTCCAAGACAATGAAACACTGATTTCTGAGGTCAAGTTAAGGCTTCTGATGCAGCCTGCAGACTTCTACCCTTGGTGGTATCTACGTACGTAGAGAAAGACTAATAATTGTGCAAAGTTTTGTTCCTCTCAGTCCATAGGAAATGAGTCAGGGGAAATATTTAATGAGCACCCCTCATATGATCAAGTGTCCATTTTTCAGACCAGTCAGTTTTTAAATTATCTGATGCTATAAAGATGAGGTTGTGGCCAAGATTGACGTGATGCTTCCCCATAGACTATGATGAGTGGCTGGTGATCACTACTGCACAGACTCTGCTTCCAAAAGCACAAGATGGTAATGACAGTGCCCAAAATCCAGGAATTGGAGCTTTACATTTGGACAATGGCATGGTACACTGTCCAACTTTATTTAAAGTCTATGGGTTAAACTTTGCTCTTCTTTAAAACCTGATGCACAGTGGCTTATTAAACAGAGATTGTGATTGTTTTTTGGGTCTAGAGAAATTTGAATCATTATACCTTGGTGAAACAGAGAGGTATATGGTAATCAATAAATGTGTCTGTGTGGTTGTATCTGTCCATCTTTCTGTCTGTCTGTCTGTTACCAACTTTTCAGCTCGCCTAATCAAAACTATTCATTCATTTTCATTCATTCATCTTCTTCCGCTTAATCCTTTTTGGGTCGCAGGGGGTGCTGGAGCCTATCCCAGCATCTTTGGGCGAGATGCAGGGTACACCCTGGACAGATCGCCAGTCCATCACAGGGCCAACACAGAGAGACAGACAACCATTCACTCTCACAGTCATACATAAGGACAATTTGGTCCTCAGTATTGGGCACTTTAGCAATTTTAGGTTAAACTCAATTTTATTTGCCATAGTTTATCGTCCCCCATCAACCTACTCAGAATTTTTATCCGAATTTGCTGATTTCTTAGCTGATTTAGTGCTGAAATCTGATAGAATAATTTTAGTAGGGGACTTTAATATACATGTGGATGTAGATAGTGACTGCCTTAAAGAGGCATTTAATTCAATATTAGACTCGACTGGGTTTTCTCAGAAAGTAGGAAATTCTACTCATTACCTCCACCATACATTGGACCTTGTTTCCACCATACATTGGACCTTGTTCTGACATATGGCATAGAAATAGAAAATCTAGTAGTGTCTCCTCATAACCCTGTACTGTCAGACCATTGTCTGTTAACCTTTGATTTTACTATTTCTGACTATCTAGCTCCTAAAGAAAAATATTATTATAGTAGATGCCTCTCAGATGATGCTGTTACCAAATTTATGCAGATTGTTTCCTCTATGCCATGTGTCAACATAACGGAAATAAGCTATAGACAGCTTGCTCCTTCTGTAATTAATAACATGGTGGATAGTGTTACAGCTTCTCTGCATCAGACTCTAGACTTGTGGCCCCCTTAAAAAAGAAAAAGTCTAATCAGAGATTTCTAACTCCTTGGTTCAACACAGAAACTCGTAGCTTAAAACAGAAGAATCGTCAATTAGAAAGAAAATGGTGCTCCACTAATTTAGATGAAATCTATTTAGCTTGGAGAAATCATCTTTTAATTTATAAAAAATCTCTTAGAAAAGCTAGAACGAGTTATTACTCTGCATTAATAGAAGAGAACAAGAATAATCCCAGGTTTCTTTTCAGTACTGTAGCCAGGTTGACAAAGAGTCAGGGCTCTGTCAATCCTAGCATTCCCTTAGAGCTTACTAGTCAGGACTTTATGAACTTTTTCAATAATAAAATTTCATCCATCAGAGATAAAATCAGATTCTTCCTACAGTTAACTTAAATACTGTAACTACTGCAACTCCTTCTATTGATGTCTGTCTTGATGAGTTTACTCCAATCGACCTTTGTGAGTTAGACAAAATAGTTTCCTCATCCAAACCTTCAACTTGTCTTTTAGACCCTATTCCTACCAGGTTATTTAAAGAAGTCTTCCCACTTATTGGTAGCTTTATTCTTCATATAATCAATTCTTCATTAACTTTAGGCCATGTACCGCAGACTTTTAAAACGGCTGTAATTAAACCCTTACTCAAAAAGCCAACGCTAGATCCAGGAGCTTTAGCTAACTATAGACCAATCTCTAATCTCCCTTTCATTTCAAAAATCTTAGAAAGAGTTGTTGCTACGCAATTATTTGACCACCTGCAGGGAAATGGTTTACTTGAAGAGTTTCAATCTGGGTTTAGAATCCATCATAGTACTGAAACAGCCTTAGCGAAGGTCACTAATGACCTCCTCATCGCATCTGATAATGGACTAGTTTCTGTACTTGTCCTTTTAGACCTTAGAGCAGCTTTTGATACTATCGATCATAATATTCTACTTGATAGATTAGAACACTATGTTGGACTTAATGGAACTTCGTTGCAGTGGTTTAGATCTTATTTATCTGATAGGTTCCAGTTTGTTCATGTAAATAATGAGTTTTCTTTCAACTCAAAGCTTAGCCATGGAGTTCCACAGGGATCTGTGCTAGGTCCTACTCTTTTTAGTTTATATATGCTTCCGTTAGGCAACATTATTAGAAAGCACTGTATACATTTTCAGTGTTATGCAGATGACACACAATTATACCTGTCAGTGAAGCCAGATGATAGCAATCAATTAGCCAAGTTAGAAGCCTGTCTTAAGGAAATCAAAGCTTGGATGACTTGTAATTTCCTGCTATTAAATTCAGATAAGACTGAAGTCATTCTTGTTGGTCAAAAAAAACTTAGAAATTCCTTTCCAAATCAAACTTTCAGTTTGGATGCGGTTACTCTTTCTCGTAATAGCTCTGTGAGGAACCTTGGAATTATTTTTGATCAGGATCTGTCCTTCAATTCACATATTAAATTTGTTTCTAAGACGGCCTTCTATCATTTGCGTAATATTGCCAAGATTAGGAGCATCTTGTCTCAGAGTGATGCTGAGAAACTGATCCACGCTTTTGTTAGCTCGAGATTAGATTATTGTAATTCTTTATTATCAGGCTGTCCTAAAACATCTTTAAAAAGTCTTCAGCTGATCCAAAATGCTGCAGCAAGAGTTTTAACAGGTACTAGAAAGAGAGATCATATCTCTCCGGTTCTGGCCTCCCTTCATTGGCTTCCCATAGAGTTTAGAATTAAGTTTAAAATCCTTCTTCTTACTTACAAAGCTCTAAACAATCAGGCTCCTTTTTATTTAAAAGATCTGATACTACCGTATTATCCTAACAGAGCACTACGCTCCCAAAATGCAGGATTACTTGTAATACCTAGAATTTCCAAAAGTACAATGGGAGGCAGAGCCTTCAGTTATCAAGCTCCTCTCCTGTGGAATCAGCTGCCAATCTGGATTCGGGAGTCAGACTCGATCTCTGTTTTTAAGAATAGGGCTAAAACCTACCTTTTTGATATAGCCTACAATTAGGGAGGGATCATGTGTTTCTGAACCCTCCCTTAGTTATGCTGCTAATAGGTTTAGTCAGCCGGGGGACCTCCAGTAATGCACTGGGCCTCACTCCTTTTATCACTCTCAATGAAATATTTTTTTTGCTGATCATTAACATTTGTTTGTTCTCTCCAATAGATTGAGTCCCCATCGTGCTGTTTGCTCTCTACATGTCTGTTCTTTTCTTCTTCTCTATCCCCTCACCCCCCAGCCAGTCGCAGCAGATGACTGCCCCTCCCTGAGCCTGGTTCTGCTGGAGGTTTCTTCCTGTTAAAAGGGAGTTTTTCCTCTCCACCGTCGCCAAGTGCTTGCTCACAGGGGATCGCCTGATTGCTGGGGTCTTTCTGCAACTGTGGGGGTTCCCCCTACAGTTGATAGTGCTATGAGATGACTGTTGTTGTGAAATGGCGCTATATAAATAAAGTTGAATTGAATTGAATTGAAATTTAGAATCCCCAGTTTGATGCCAATTAACTTAGCTTGCATGTTTTTGGCATGTGGGAGGAAACCGGAGAAATCCCAGAGTAAACCCACGCAGACAAGGGGAGAACATGCAAACTCCACACAGATCACTGTTGGTCGGGGGCTGGGATCGAACTCAGGATCCCCTGGCCAAGGGTGAGTTGCTGTGCTGCCGCAGTGCTAACCACTCCGCCACCACGCTGCCCCCAATCAAAACTAAGTGCAACTAAAGGCTTGTATTATTGCATGACCATATTTTCTCAACTTTTAATTTTCCAGAATTTTGAAATAACACTTTGCTTTTGAAATAAACACAAATTTAAAGGGCCTATATCATGCTATTTTAAGCCTTTCAGAGTAAACTGTATGCATGTATGTGATAGTATATTACCTTTGGTACACTGGAGAACGAATTTCTTATGAAATATGAGTTATTTTCGCGAGCTACTTTTCCAACCCAGAAGGAAGATGCCTCGATCTCTGAGGCTCCGCCTCTCCTTCTTGTGGCTGCCGCCCATTTCATGACGATAATAAACTCCAACCATTTCTGACGAGTAGGCTCTTCTTTAGGAAGGCTGAACAAACTCCTAAATCTCTCACAGCCAAAGACATATTTACGCCACTTAGAAGACATTGTCTTACCTAAAAAAAAGCAAACAGTTGTTGTCACTGAGCGGATTAGGTGCGAGAGGAACTACTTCTTCACAGCGTCAGTGCTAAAGTGAAAGAGTTTTGCCGATCACCGCTCCGTTAGCTGCACGGAGAAAGTGGGTGTGTGCGTTAGCCTGTGGACGGTGCTGGCAGCACAGGCACTTCCTAGAGTGGGCAGCTCACCCACGTTCATACGTATGAACGTGGGGACCCAATCATTATCAGGGATAGGGCGGAGCAGCAGCTCAGAGAGCAGGGTTGAGAAGGAATACTCAGAGATGCATGAATAGAGCAAAATACCACTTTGGGGGTGTTTTTGGTGAGGAATTAACATTATAGCATGCTTAAAAGCTCAAAAAGTTGATTTTGCATGATATAGGCCCTTTAACTCACAATTTCTGTCAATGCCACAGTGGGGGAAAAAAGTATTGTAATAACTATCCTGGGCCAATAGAGGTCGGAGTGCCACTATTTTACAGCCACCCATACTATTATGCCACAGGCACTGAGGCACAGCACCTTGGTGCTTTCATCTTGTTCATTCAGTGTTTTTCTGCAATCACACTGCTTCCTGCACTGGTTCTGTTAAATTGTAACTACTAAACTGAAATTTCAGTTTCTACATTCAGTGACTTTTCCCCCCAGAACTGCAAAATCCAGGAAGCAAGCGCTACAAGTTTAACTTCATTGCAGAAGAATAAAATTGTTCCTGCTGTGGTGCATCTGGAGCTTTTTCAAAGGTAAAAGTTTTCACAGCATGAAAATTTGACAATTCTCCTTCCCAAGTTGTTACATACTAATATTTGGTTAGGATCTCTTTATCTCATTTTAACATTTGACACGTGTTTCCTTCCAAAATTGTCACTGTGCCTATTTAGAATTTGCTTAAATATACTTGGATGGGAACGCAATAACACAACTTTTAAAAACGAACAATGGAGTTCCACTCATTTTGTTTAGGTTTCTTTGATCTTTGTCTTTCTTTGATCTTTTGATGAGTCAGAATTCAGTTTTTTCACATGGCATTCACAGCACACGTGATTTTTCACCAGGGAACAGTGTAAAGGTCCATTCAGACCAAACACAAACGGGTGAATTTTTTGTGCAGCGCAATTACATTTTAATTCAGTGTAACACAGGAATAGACATGAATTCACCGTCTGAGTGAGTTGCAGACAGGCGAAGTTGCCTTTATAACTTCTGCAGCTGTGTTCAACCTGCTGTGGAAATTCCCAAAACACTGCATGCTTAAGTTTACATTATCCGACGGGGTCTCACCTGACACAATAGTCCCTGCCTTCACCATTTCACCTGGGTGATGGGTTGTTTTACATTGCTAGCCTGCTAGCCTTGTTAGCACGTCCGTGGCAGAAGTCCATGGGAAAAAACTCCGACACTCTGATTCAGCTGCAGAGCTCCTGGTCCATCTGTCTCCAGGTAAGTGTCAGTATCATTTTCAAACTAGTTTACTCTCCAGTGTTGATACTTTTACTCTGGTGACGGCAGAATCTCAAGGCCATTACTAGCTAGCACTATCCCTCAGACGTGAAGATGCAAATGCGCGTGCTTGTCTCTTTCCATTGATTTTATATGCATTCATGCCACGCGAAAAATTCGCTTTGCGTTTGGTTTGAATGCACCTTAGGACATCAGCATTTATATCTTAAGGAGAAATACATAGGGTTTTGGTTGTGAGTTGTTCAGAATAGTCTGTCCTCTGAAATGGAGGAAGCAAGTACTTCCATATTCTATCTCAGGGGTGTCAAACATACAGCCCGCAGGCCAAAACCTGCCCGCCAAGGGGTCCAAACTGCCCTGTGGGATGAATTTGCAAAGCATGAAAGATATAGAAGACATAGGTTGCTATTTTTTCAAAAGTAACTGCTATTCCCAATTTGTACACTGGGGATCACAGTTTTATTAAGAGTAGCAGACACAACACAACACTGAGTCCCTGTCTAAGTGGCAGCAATGTGCATTTCCTATTGCACACAGCTTTTATGTATTTATGTATAAATTTTGTACATTTACAAGTCAGAGGGGTTGCTTAATTTTCTTCCTTAATAAATCCCACTTTAGTGTGTATGGTGTGGTGAGTCAGTTTAGGTGGTTAGGATTGATGACAGATGTGAAAATGTATGCAAATTTAAAATAATTTCTATATCTTGGCAAGCTGTTTTTAATCATAAAGTGAAATACTATATTTTTGAATTCCAGACAGCTGTGACTTAATGTTTTATACTTGAGATTAGATCAGGCTGTATGTGGCCCCTGAACCAAAGTGAGTTTGACACCCCTGGTCTTTCTCATCAGTGAAAGGCATACAATAAAAAAAGTATTCATACCAAAACCTCAGCATGGTAACAGTCATTCTATTGGTCAACCATTATGTCTTTAGATGCTTTTTACTAACTAACTAACTAACTAACTAACCTGCACTTATATAGCGCTTTTCTAGTCGCAAAGACCACTCAAAGCGCTTTCACTAGTACTAACCCTCTATTCTAAGGGCCTATAGGAAACAGATACTGTATCTAGGGACAATTTAGAACAGTCAATTAACCTAACATGCATGTCTTTGGATTGTGGGAGGAAACCGGAGCCCCCGGAGTAAACCCACGCAGCACAGGGAGAACATGCAAACTCCACACAGAAAGGTTCCAACCCCTGCCAGCCTGGGGATTCGAACCAGGAACCTTCTAGCTGTAAGGCAGCAGTGCTATCCACTGCACCACCGTGCTGCCCCGGTTTTACTAACCTGAACCATGTGAGTAAATCTTGTAACTGTCAAACTATTCAGAAAATAAAAGGTTTTTCTCATTTCCTGGACTTAGACTTGGACTTTTTAGTGTTAATTCCAGGTCCAGGATTTTAGAGAAAATGATGTGATTTAAACTACTTCCTTTCCAACACCGAGTAGGTTAATTAAAGAAAAAGGGGCACCCGTTTGATTAAAATTTGACCCGTCGTTCTGGCAAAGAGTCTGTGTTATACAAGTTAGAAAATTACTGTTTGAGAACTGTCTTTTGTTCTTCTCTTGTTTTCTTCAAGGACCCATTCTCCAGTGAGGCGGTGTCTGTCGAGTGGCTCAGGGTTTATAGTGTCTGAGGATGGCTGGATAGTCACCAACGCTCACGTACTCTTCAACAAGCAACACATAAAAGTTGAGCTGAAAAGTGGTGTGCATTACAATGCTGTGGTCAAGGACATGGATCAGAAGATGGACATTGCTCTCATCAAAATCGGGCCAGATGTAAGTGCCCCGCAGTTACCACCCAGCTTCCCTGAGGGTTTCGGCTTAAATAAAGTCTGTTGTTTTTCCTCTGGCAGTTGGCAGCTTGGCATCAGAGAACATCAAAGTGTATTAATCCTGTGTGCAGAGGAGGGGAGGGGGAATATTCCATTGAGACAATGATCAAGGGCCTTTTCCTACCAAAATTAGACAGTTCCTTGGTCAGTCAGAATCTCTCTGGGATGATATTTGGCTATGCATCTGAAATTCAATGCCCCAGCATGTTTTATTTCTCCTTTCTGAGTATTTACAAGTGTTGAATAAAACATGTGGCAGCTGAGACACGCTCATACACAAACGGCTGCTTTGTATGGCAAAGGGGGTTTTACTCCCAGCCGCTTCACTCTGGCTCAACTCAGCATGAAGCACATGATAAACATTTTTAGTGCTGATCTGGATACAAGAACACCTCAAGATCACAAGGAGTAAGAGAGAGTGGGTTACTGGATTTGACTGCTCAAAAAGTGAAGGAGTTTGGCTCTTAACAACCTGGGAGAAGTGACAGCAATTCAACACTTTATCTGTGATACATTTCTTTAAGTGCAGGCTTTAAAGCTTGCCTAAAAGGCATCATGCAATGGAATTGTGGCTGTAAATTAGGTGTAAGGGTGGCAGGCAGAGACAGGCTAAACTTAAATGAATCGTGTTCGTCAGTTGGATTGCTGCTTATATGAAAATCAAAAATTCACTTTTAATATAGGGTAATTACAAATCTTCCTACTATGATATAGTGACATCAGAATTGCCTAATTTGGACATCTTCAGACGTCACATTTCGGGCACTTCAAAGGGATAAATTTAGAGTTTTAACACTGTCAAAAGCACTTTCTGTTAACCGCCGATCGCTTCAGAGAACTCATGCTGAACTTTTAAAATAGCTGTTGTTAGTGAAAAGTAAGCACATATTCAGCAACTACAGCATTTATTTCTTGCCTTGATTATTTTTAGAAACATGTTTTGCTGTTTAGTTTTAAAGTTATAGGAGAAACTTTTCTATCCTGGTGCCCTCTTGGATGTGAAGGAACAGATCGCTCACTGGTGAACGTGTCGACCAATGAGGTGCAGCTCGAGCGTATTGTAGTGGTGACGTCAGCATCATAAGAATGCAAATGGGGCGTGACCACCAGAGCCAAGACAAGTGATTGGTATATGTGTGTGTTGTGGGCCGTTTTCAGCCTTTTTTATATTACGTTACATAACAGGATAAAATGTATCTGAAGCACCAATTTTAAATCTACAACAATTTTCTAGTAAATTTGCAATTTTTTTCTCTTAAATCTGCAACTTTTGTTCTCAGAAATTTTCCAATATTTTCTTGTAAATTTGTTTTTCTTTTTAATCTGCAATTTTTTCTTGTAAATTTTCAACTTTTTTCCTCAAGAATTTTTTTTAATTTTTTTTTTTTTTACTTTTGTCTCAAATCTGCAACTTTTTTCTAGTAAATTTAATGTTTTTTTTTCCTTCTAAATTTGCGACATTCATATGAATGCTGATTTAATTTTTATTCTGTGTAATTGATTAAATTTTCTTTGTTCATCACTCACCATCCTCTATCACGGTTTTCAGCATTGATGCCGTGGTTGGGTCAACGCCAGTCTGCTTCCCATTATTTGCTGGTCGGTAGCCGTAAATTCATTTTGGGTGGCTCCATCTAGTTCCCTCTGGATTCTCTCATCAGCCAAAAGGCACACAAAAAGTCTGTTCGACCACAGTGTTGATTTCTGCAAAGCCATTTCTATCATTATTGCTCACTCAATCGCTCACTGGTGAAGAATTTGCAAATGGTGGCTTAAGATTCTGGTGAAGACGTCACTCTCATGATTTTATGCCCTGACCAATCAGTGGCCTGCAGTCTGTTGATGTCACATTTTCAGCTCGACTCAGCACAGTTGGAACCTCAGTGAAGTGGGTTTGAAAAAGTACCGGGTACCAGGTACCAGGTACTAATGGAAAACCCTACAAAGTGCGCCAAGTCAAGGCGAGTAGGGCTAAGTAGGTACTAGTGGAAAAGGGGCAAAAGTGTTTGCTGTCAATGCCCCCAAACCACCAAGCAATTCAATTCAACTTTACTTATATAGTGCTATTTCACAACAACAGTCATGTCATAGCACTTTCAAACTGTAGGGGAATACCCCACAACTGCAGAAAGACCACAGCAATGAGGCGATCCCCTGTGAGCAAGTGCTTGAAGATGGTGGAGAGGAAAAACTCCCTTTTAGCAAGAAGAAACCTCCAGCAGAACAAGCACACTAAATTGGAGCAGTGGAGTCAGTGACCATTCTTAAATCTCTACCTAAAATGTATTTCCAGTAGAGAGCCCATATTTGATCTTACTTGATTTTAATGGTCTACCTTTAGGACTTTCCAGCTCGTGTGTGTGATAGTCTATTTTTTTCATCTTGTTTTACCACATGATAAAATGCATGAATTATATTCATTATTTAGTCTATATTGATGCACAAAGACCCATGTTGACTTGTCATGTCTCACAGAGCCCGCTGTCCGCGTTCCGTCTCGGCCGGTCCTCAGACCTACCTCCGGGTGAGTTTGTGGTGGCGATGGGAAGCCCCTTTCTCTCTGCAGAACACTGTCACCATGGACATCGTCAGCACTGCTCATCGTAAGAGACAGGAGCTGGGCTTCAAGGACTCCGACATAACTATATCCAAACTGATGCAATTATAAATGTGAGCAAAAGCTCAGTGAGCATTAAAAAGTAATCTGGGTCCAAACATTTTGATGTAATTTAACAAAAATATCTGTCCCTCATTTGATCCACAGTACGGTAACTCCAGTGGACCGCTAGTCAACTTGGTAAGAGGATTTATTTTGCAGGGATAATACGAGGGCATTTGAGTATTCATTATTACTTTCTGCTGTGTAGACATATTCTTGTTTTATTAAAGACAGCAAGGGCTAAGGTCATGGTTTCCTATATTTAATAAGCATGTATGTCTTCAGTCGGCTCCCTCAGGTTGAAGAATACCATTCCCAAAAAATAAAAAGAATATTTCAGGACTAGGTCCAATTATCAGTCTTTTTATTACCGTTTTTGAATAAAGTCATAGAGAGTGTACTTTGTCAAGGTTGCTGCCTTCAGCTTTCCCACCCAATGTGTGTTTTATTCTAAAGTAGAAACATTTCTACACTCATTCTGAATCTTAAAAAGTGGTGCTTCATTTTGAAAACACATAAGCTTCAACAATAGCCAACTCTTTTGATTCCTACAAGGTTAAACAAACACTGTATGTACTTCAGTGTATGTGAAATGGACACATGAACATTACTCTGCTGTCTCCATGTGCCAAGACCACAGTCTCACAGCTCTTGCCCATCCTGTCTCTAATAGGATGGTGATGTAATAGGCATAAATACTCTCAAAGTGGCAGCTGGAATTTCCTTTGCCATCCCTGTGGACCGATTTCGACAGTTTCTCGCCAAATCCTATAACAGGCAAGTCAGCGGTGATCAGGCTTGTATGTTGGAGAAAATCTATTTTTTTTTTTTGATTTTGTATACTTTATTGATCCCCAGAGGGGAAATTGAGGGCATCCACCTGGATGGATGAAGCAGCCACGGTACGGCACTATCCCTTAACCATTCACACACACATTCACACCTAGGGCCACTTTAGAGTCTCCAATTAACCTAAACTGCATGTTTTTGGCCTGTGGGAGGAAACCGGAGAAATTCCGGAGTAAACCCACGCAGATACGGGGAGAACATGCAAACTCCACACAGATCACTGTTGGTCAAGGGCTGGGATTGAACCAGGGATCCCATGGCCAAGGGTGAGTTGCTGTGCTGGTGCAGTGCTAACCACTGCGCCACCGCACTGCCCTTGTGCATTCAGTAGTTTAAGACAGTAATTAATTTGTTTTATTTGCCTCTAGGAAATTCAGCACCAAAAAAGAAATTCCTAGGCATCTGGATGCTGCAGCTCTCTCCATCATAAGTAAAGTATCAGATGAAGAAATGTTCCAGATGATATTTCAGGGTGATGTCATTAATTTTAACAAGAGCTGAGAATTTGCATAGTTTTGGGGGAAGCAGCACCCAGAAAGTATGAAAGAGAATCAATCTGAAAGATAGTGTCATCTAATTAGTAACCCTCTTTTTTAATGATGATTTGGCCCGATGTGTCTGGAATAAAGTATAAAATAAAGTACTGTTACTTTCAGCCAAAATTCTGTAGGTTTCAGTAGTACAGGATTATGCTTGAACTTCAAAGTCATTTTCAAGCTCAAAGCCTTCAAAGCCAACTTCATTTGCCAGTCCTCAGTAGGGGGCCTGTGTTTATACTCTCATTAGCTACTTTATAAGATACATTAGTTCATCTGTCATTTTAACATATACTGTATCTAGCAGGCCAGTTACATTGTAGCAGCTCAATTCATTTTGGCCTGTAGACATGGTCAAGGTAGATAAGATAAGATAAGATAAGATAAGATAAGCCTTTATTAGTCCCACAATGGGGAAATTCCAGGATTGCAACAGCACAGGGACAGCAACACTCAGAGCAACAATCAGAAGGCAAGAAAATCTGTAGATGATCAGATGAGTTTAAATACCTGGGGTCAACCATCCAAAGCAATGGAAAATGCACAAGAGAGGTAAAGAAGGGAGTGCAGGCAGGGTGGAGACGAGTCACAGGGGTGATTTGTGACAGAAGGATAGCAGCAAGAGTCCATCCATCTTCTACTGCTTAATCCTTTTCGGGTCGCGGAGGGGCTGGAGCCTATCCCAGCATCTTTGGGCGAGAGGCAGGGTACACCCTACAGATCGCCAGTCCATCACAGGGCCAACACAGAAAGACAGACAACCATTCACTCACACATCCATACCTAAGGACAATTTAGAATCCCCAGTTGATGCCAATTAACCTCACCTGCATGTCTTTGGCATGTGGGAGGAAACCGGAGTACCCGGAGTAAACCCACGCAGACACGGAGAGAACATGCAAACTCCACAAAGAAGGGTCACCGATGGTCTGGGGGTGGGATCGAACCCACAATGGTCAAGGGTGGAATCAATCCCATGACCTTCTTGCTGTGCTACCACTGTGCTAACCACTGTTCCACCATGCTGCCCAGCAGCAAGAGTGAAAAGGAAAATTTAGAAGACTGTAGAAAGGCCTGCTATAATGTATATTTTGGAGGCCGTGGTACTGACAAAAAGACAGGAGGTGGAGCTGGAGGTGGCAGAGTTGAAGATGCTAAGACTCTCAATGGGAGTGACTAGGAGGGACAGGATTAGAAATGAGTAAATCAGAGGGACAGCTCAGGTTAAGCAGTTTGGAGACAAAGTAAGAGAGGCAAGGCTGAGATGGTTTAGACATGTGCAGAGGAGGGATAATGGATATATTGGAAAAAGGATGTTGAAGATGCAGCTGCCAGCCAGGAGGAACAGAGGAAGATCACAGAGGAGATTCATGGATGCAGTGAAGGAAGACGTGGAGAGAGTAGGTATTACAGGTGGTATTACAGAAGAAGATGCAAGGGATAGGGTGAGATGGGTAAAAAAAAAGCAAAAAATTATTTGATTTACTTTGAAAGTGGTGTTGGTTGTTGGTGACAGACTTGTCACGGTATTGCTGATTTTAAATAATCAGTTATTAATGTAATATAGTAATCTCAAAGAGTTAACCACCAAAATATGAAATGAAGTGCCTACATTTGATTGAGAACAGTTAAAAATACCAGTGCAGTATTGCTATGATTCCATTCCAAACACTATTTATTCAGTATTTGTCACAATTAAAGGTTATCACATCAGACTTTTAATAAAGTTTAAATGTTAAGTTCCCATCCTAAAGACTACCTGTTTAATTTCCTTGCAAACCATCTTCATTCTTTGTAAAAAAAAAAAAAAAAAAACTGTTTCTTAAGCCTTGTTTATGCTCCACCTCTGCTCTGCGCGTCTATGATGCGTGCACCCTTTGGACAAGGCTGGAGTGCACACAGCTGTATATACAGTGGGGCAAAAAAGTATTTAGTCAGCCACCAATTGTGCAAGTTCTCCCACTTAAAAGATGAGAGAGGTCTCCAATTTTCATCATTGGTATACCTCAACTATGAGACACAAAATGAGAAAAAAAAAATCCAGAAAATCACATTGAAGGATTTTTAATGAATTAATTGGTAAATTCCTCGGTAAAATAAGTATTTGGTCACCTACAAACAAGCAAGATTTCTGGCTCTCACAGACCTCTAACTTCTTCTTTAAGAGGCTCCTCTGTCCTCCACTCGTTACCTGTATTAATGGCACCTGTTTGAACTCATTATCAGTATAAAAGACACCTGTCCACAACCTCAAACAGTCAGACTCCAAACTCCACTATGGCCAAGACCAAAGAGCTGTCAGAGGACACCAGAAACAAAATTGTAGGCTTGCACCAGGCTGGGAAGACTGAATCTGCAATAGGTAAGCAGCTTGGTGTGAAGAAATCAACTGTGGGAGCAATTATTAGAAAATAGAAGACATACAAGACCACTGATAATCTCCCTCGATCTGGGGCTCCATGCAAGATCTCACACCGTGGGGTCAAAATAATCACGAGAACGGTGAGCAAAAATCCCAGAACCACACGGGGGGACCTAGTGAATGACCTGCAGAGAGCTGGGACCAAAGTAACAAAGGCTACCATCAGTAACACACTACGCCGCCAAGGACTCAAATCCTGCAGTGCCAGACATGTCCCCCTGCTTAAGCCAGTACATGTCCAGGCCCGTCTGAAGTTTGCTAGAGAGCATTTGGATGATCCAGAAGAGGATTGGGAGAATGTCATATGGTCAGATGAAACCAAAATAGAACTTTTTGGTAAAAACTCAACTTGTCGTGTTTGGAGGAGAAAGAACACCATACCTACTGTGAAGCATGGGGGTGGAAACATCATGCTTTGGGGCTGCAAAGGGACCAAGATGACTGATCCGTGTAAAGGAAAGAATGAATGGGGCCATGTATCATGAGATTTTGAGTGAAAACCTCCTTCCATCAGCAAGGGCATTGAAGATGAAACGTGGCTGGATCTTTCAGCATGACAATGATCCCAAACACACTGCCCGGGCAACGAAGGAGTGGCTTCGTAAGAAGCATTTCAAGGTCCTGGAGTGGCCTAGCCAGTCTCCAGATCTCAACCCCATAGAAAATCTTTGGAGGGAGTTAAAAGTCCGTGTTGCCCAGTGACAGCCCCAGAACATCACTGCTCTAGATGAGATCTAGATGAGATCTGGAGCAAGATCACTTTCAGTTTGGATGCGGTTACTCTTTCTCTTAATAGCTCTGTGAGGAACCTTGGAGTTATTTTTGATCAGGATTTGTCCTTCAATTCACATATTAAATTTGTTTCTAAGACTGCCTTTTATCATTTGCGTAATATTGCCAAGATTAGGAGCATCTTGTCTCAGAGCGATGCTGAGAAACTGATCCACGCTTTTGTTAGCTCGAGATTAGATTATTGTAATTCTTTATTATCAGGCTGTCCTAAAACATCTTTAAAAAGTCTTCAGCTGATCCAAAATGCTGCAGCAAGAGTTTTAACAGGTACTAGAAAGAGAGATCATATCTTTCCGGTTCTGGCCTCCCTTCATTGGCTTCCCATAGAGTTTAGAATTAAGTTTAAAATCCTTCTTCTTACTTACAAAGCTCTAAACAATCAGGCTCCTTTTTATTTAAAAGATCTGATACTACCGTATTATCCTAACAGAGCACTACGCTCCCAAAATGCAGGATTACTTGTAATACCTAGAATCTCCAAAAGTACAATGGGAGGCAGAGCCTTCAGTTATCAAGCTCCTCTCCTGTGGAATCAGCTGCCAATCTGGATTCGGGAGTCAGACTCGATCTCTGTTTTTAAGAATAGGGCTAAAACCTACCTTTTTTATATAGCCTACAATTAGGGAGGGATCATGTGTTTCTGAACCCTCCCTTAGTTATGCTGCTAATAGGTTTAGTCAGCCGGGGGACCTCCAGTAATGCACTGGGCCTCACTCCTTTTCTCACTCTCAATGAAATATTTTTTTTGCTGATCATTAACATTTGTTTGTTCTCTCCCATAGATTGAGTCCCCATCGTGCTGTTTGCTCTCTACATGTCTGTTCTTTTCTTCTTCTCTATCCCCTCACCCCCCAGTCAGTCGCAGCAGATGACTGCCCCTCCCTGAGCCTGGTTCTGCTGGAGGTTTCTTCCTGTTAAAAGGGAGTTTTTCCTCTCCACCGTCGCCAAGTGCTTGCTCACAGGGGATCGCCTGATTGCTGGGGTCTTTCTGCAACTGTGGGGGTTCCCCCTACAGTTGATAGTGCTATGAGATGACTGTTGTTGTGAAATGGCGCTATATAAATAAAGTTGAATTGAATCTGCATGGAAGAATGGGCCAAAATACCAGCAACAGTGTGTGAAAACCTTGTGAAGACTTACAGAAAACGTATGACCTCTGTCATTGCCAACGAAGGGTACATAACAAAGTACTGAGATGAACTTTTGTTATTGACCAAATACTTATTTTACCGAGGAATTTACCAATTAATTCATTAAAAATCATTCAATGTGATTTTCTGGTTTTTGGTTTTTTTTTCTCATTTTGTCTCTCATAGTTGAGGTATACCTATGATGAAAATTGGAGACCTCTCTCATCTTTTAAGTGGGAGAACTCGCACAATTGGTGGCTGACTAAATACTTTTTTGCCCCACTGTAGGTTTCATTTTTTGCCTCTACTCAGCCAAGCATTTGATGCGCACAACCATCATTTGTAGTTTTCCTACAGGTAGCATAAATGCACAGATGTACCAGTTTGTTCACCAGCTTTAAAAAAAAAGAGTAGAAAAACAATAGCTACACACATTTTAGCAACAACAGTTACAACTGCACCAAGGAGAGAAAAGAAACTCCTGTGTTTACTACTTTTACCGCTAACTGTCCTTTCTTTTTTTTTTCCCCTCTGGTCTCGTCACATTTATTTTTTAATTTTTCTTCTTCCTCACCATCTTTGTATGCTGTGCCGGTAGCGCCACCTTTTAAATGGGAGGTTGGATTTTGTGCATGCATAGTCAATGCACTCAGACAATGTGGTCAGAAAATTTGGGCTGCCCACATTCCGCTGCAGAAGTGGCCCTGCAGAACCTTGCGGACTGGAGATGATGACTTAATTTACATCACACAAGCCTCACACTCAAATAAATCCAGCTTTACTCTTTTGTTCAGCCAAAGTGTAAAGATATTTCATACCTTTTTCACATGTTTCAACTCTCACCTGCAGTCTTCTTCAGAAAAATATCATCCAATGTTCTGCGACATGTTATATCAGCTGATTGATCCTTTCTGTCGGAGTGACCAACCTGACAGATCTGATAGATCCACCAGGTTGGTCTTTGGATGAGAGAGTCCCAGGTGTGTGAGAACATGAATGATCCATCATCCTGACCGACCTGGTGGATCTTTCAGATCCCTCGGGTTGGTCACACCTACAGAAAGGATAAATCAGATTATGTAACATGTCATAGAACATTAGACGTGTTTTTCTGAAGAAGACTGCTGTTGAGAGTTGAAACGGGTGAAAAAAGTATGAAACATCTTTACACTTTGTCTGAACAGAAGAATAAGAAACAGTTTTGTCACTAAAGGCCCCTTTACACAGCACAGAGATCGTTGAGAGATTGGCCCAAATTTTGATCTTTGGTATTATTTGGGAGATCATTATGTGTTTTGGACTGAGTCAAAACTTTGAGGAGGCCGTGGTGACTGTTGAGATCACTGAAGATCATTGACAGATCAAAAATTGGCCAGATCGCTTAATGATCTCTCAATGATCTCCACCCTTGTGTAAAGGGGGTATAAGAAGACAATTAGAAGACCATTCATTCATTCATTCTGTGTCCAGTTTGATCAGAAATCTGAGAGAACGTGAGCCTCAGTTTCCAGATGTGAGCTCTGGGGTTTACATTTATGAGGCGATACCTGGAACAGCTGCATCCAGGTAAGACTCTAACTACAGCCCCACCTACTCTTTAGCATGAAACTACACTTTATTTACTATAGCTTGCATAGTTTATAAGTCAGTCATTCAGAGCGGCCTCAGCCGAGCTGCACACCTGGCAGTCCAGTCTTCAGGGTCTAGCATACAGGTGGCAAGCTCGCCAGTGTTGGCCGCCTCAATGTGTCCCTTCAGAATGTCCACGAATGATGTTAATGGATGTCCTGGATGGCGAAAGCCATGTGTCGGTTCCCAGAGTACCAGATGACCTGCTGGGAGCTCTTGGGACGGTAACAGTGCCCCGCGAGGCCAAGTCTTCACCAAGCCACCTTGTTTGATATTCTGAGAAGCTGCCCACAGAGATCTTCATTGGAGACATGGTCTTGCCAGTTTACAATGAGGACGGTGTGCAGCATCCGGGTGTAGGAGCCGTCCAATGACTTCTGAAGGGAGACGTTTAATGACCAGCACTCACTTGCATATAGCAGTATGGATTCCACTGTTGCACAGAAGAATTTTTTTTAGCTCTCTTGACATGTTTGAGTGCCATATAGCTCATGTCACTGAGAGCACACGATGCGAGTGCTTTGCACACCTTCATATTTTAGGGTCAGATCAATGAGCCACTTTTTATAGAGAAATAAGAAGTATTAATACAGATAAGGAAGTACTATATATTACAATAATATCAGGACGTGGCATTTCAGGACAATTTCGGGACGTGGCAATCACACGACGGGAAACGACCGTGTGACTCATATAATGGTCCAGCGGTGTTTGACTAGCAAAGGCTTGCTTAAGTACAAACGCTGCTGGCCTAACAAATTGGGAACACCTGGGCAAGGCGCGGGAAAGATAATTACCGGGGCAAACAGCTGACTGTCAGAGAGAGGGGGCGTGGTTGGACCAGCAAATGTTAGGCAGCGCCCACCCGAAAGTGGGTCAAACAGCTGCTAAACCATCGCCGGCCAGAGCAGTGGCCAAGCACAGAAATAAACACAGAGGTGAGGAAACAAAACACAATGGTCAGAACCGAGCCTGCAGGAGAACACAGGCTCAGTTCATGACAGAACCTCCCCCCCCCCCGTCTAGGGGTGGATACCAGACACCCACAGTAACATCATAAAGACCCCCCCCAACAGGAACAACAGCAACAAACAACATGAACTCGGGTGGGAGGTAGGGGGAACAGGAAGGAGGGAACACAATACCCTGCCCAGGGCCTACAATTGACCCACCCAAGTCCACGGCGCTGGGGCTCAGGAGGCCGCACAGAGTTCCAGGCCCAACAGAAGGTCCAGTAGACGGAGTCCGGCGGCCTGCCAGAAAGCATGGGCCACCAGACCCGAGGAGTCAGTTCTTCTGGCGGCCGGCCAGCATTATTTTGCCACCAGGACCGAAGTGATGAAGCAGGAGGTGGCCTGCCCACCAGAAAGCTCACTGGTTGGAAACCGGACCGGGGCGAAGGAACCTCCACAGCGTCAGGCAGGGGGAAGGGGACCACGGCGTCTTCCGGGTGGTCCGCAGCCCCCTCGGTGGTTCCAGCTTGGAACACAACTGCCCCTCCAGTGGGCCCCGACCGGGCCGGCTCTGCTGCACCCGCGGTGGACCCCAACCGGGCCAGCTCCGCTGCACCCACGGTGGACCCCGACCGGGCCGGCTCCGCTGCACCCGAGGTGACGTCCGGCTGAGGCTCTGCAGCACCCGTGGTGACCTCTGGCTGAGGTTCAGCAGCACTCGCAGTGACCTCCGGCTGATGCTCAGCAGCACCCGCGGTGACCTCCGGCTGAGGCTCAACAGCACCTGCGGTGACCTCCGGCAGAGGCTCAGCAGCACCCGCAGTGACCTCCAGCTGAGGCTCAGCAGCACCCGCGGTGACCTCCGGCTGAGGCTCAGCAGCACCCGCGGAGGACCCCAATTGGGCCAATGCTGCACCCGCAGTGGACTCCAGCGGGAGCCTTGCAGCACCCACGGTGGACCCCGACCGGGCTGACTCCGCTGCGCCCGCGGTGACCTCCGGCTGAGGCTCTGCAGCACCTGCGCTGGTCCCAGTCTGGGACATGACTGCACCCGCAGTGGGTTCCGGTTGGAGCACCATTGCACCAGCGGTGACCCCCATCGGGGGCCTCATTGTTCCCATGGTGGCCTCTCCAGCGAGGGAGGTGGTGCTCCTCGCGCCACCTGGCACTGGACCCTTATCCTGGCGACTTCCGGCAAGGTCAGCTGCTCTCCGGCGACCCTGGCAGGAGGCTCCGAATCCGAAGGGAGAGAAAAAGAGACTGGGTCAGGGTCACCAGCAGCAGCAGAGCCCGGTGAGGTAGCCCCAAGGGCTAGTACGAGCTATCCCGGGCCCTCCTCACCGTGAGTCGGGCAGTGTGACATTGACATATTCAGTGCTGACACAATGGAACACACTTGCCTGAACTCGGGCTCCACCGCCATCCAGGACTCCAGCGATTTGGGGTGCGTCAACTCCATCGTCTCACCCGATGCGGTGCCCCTGTTGACCTCCTCTGGAACTGCCTGCCTCCCGTCATCAATAGGCCACCCCGGTGGTGGCAGCTCCTCCCTGGCAACCCTAATGAGGCACTTGACAGGCATGGGAGAGAAGGAAAGGTTAGAGTCGCCGGCAGCGGCAGAGCTCGGCGAGGGGAGCCCAGGTGTGGTCAGAAGCCACACCCGATTCTCCTCCCCAAGAGCCAGACAAGATCTCTCAATCACAGGCAAATGAACTCCAGGAGAGATAACTTGGCTGTGCTCGAGCTCTACCACTGTCCAGGACTCCAACGCTGCTGACGACGATGGTCCGGGTCACGTCGGCTGGAGATCTGGTCTGGGGAATGACTCTGCTGTGGCGATCCCCGCAACAGGCATGATGGTGGTTGCAGTCCTGGTCCCCTGACGTTCCTCCTCGACCCAGCTGTTGACTGCAGCGAGCAGGTTTGCCCACTCCTCGTCCGACGGAGAGTCCGGGGGTTGAGCAGGCGTGGGGGGGGGACCCTCACAGCCGGGGAAGCGCGTCCTCAGACCTCCTTCTCACGGTGCTCCTCTTTGACCCGGCAGTTGAGTGTGGCGAGCAGAGCTGACCACTCCTCGTCCACCGGCGTGGATGCAGGGAAACGCCTCCATGCAGGCCCCTGGCCAGGATCATCCAGGACCTCAACCTACTCCA
The DNA here is from genome assembly GCA_020510985.1 of Pholidichthys leucotaenia. Taxonomy (NCBI): domain Eukaryota; kingdom Metazoa; phylum Chordata; class Actinopteri; order Cichliformes; family Pholidichthyidae; genus Pholidichthys; species Pholidichthys leucotaenia. The sequence continues at coordinate 160,346,964 of CM035838.1, read as the reverse complement.
TCGTCTGACGGCTCGGTTCTTGGACCGGCAGGCCCACGGGAATTACGGGAGGAGACACAGAGAGGGGAAGGAAACAATCATTATTTGCAGCTGAAGGAGAGGTCCCAGTAGACTGCTGATACTGGGCCTCTCCCTCGGGAGACAGGCAAGATTCAATATTAATGAATGATTTTGAATGAAACAATACTTGCCTGTTATCCCGGTTGATGCAATCCGCAGCTGCAGGTGGCAGATATTCATCCCTCTCCGTGCCAGTGGTGACGTAGGTCCTCTTGAGGGCTTGCGGAGGAGCTGTCTCCATGACGACGGAAGTGGGCGTTCCCCGGAAGGCCTCAGCAGACTCTTCAGCAGCCGAAGGGATGATGGCAGCTGATGGAGGAGAGGGCTTCTCCCAGCGCTTCAACGCAGGATGACGCTGTCCCCTATTTATCGGTACTGACCATGCTGAAGCAGGAGGAGGGTTGGGCGAAGAGACCCGGAGAATGAAAGCCATGGAATCCCCACTGCTGTTCCTCTTCTGCCTCGTTGAAAGCAAGGCATGGTGAACTCCAGGAACAGGTCAGTCCAAAAAAATAGCACACAAAAAAGGGGAAAAGAGATGTGTGGGTGAACCCGCTAAATCATCTCGGATGGCTGGACCATTCTGTCACAAACTCCCTGTGCGCTTTTCCACAGCGCACGGAGGAGGAGAAGGATGAATGGATTTAAATGCAGGGTAATCACCAAACACACATTTATTGACAAGACACAGTTCAAAAATAAGGACTTACAGGTTGGGACAGATGTACACAACAGGCTGACGCAGGAGTGTACAGCGGGCAGACCACTGTGTACCGTGGCCACAGGAAAATAATACAAAAAGCACACATGCGCTGGAGAGAGCGAGGAAGACTTAAGGAAGCTCAACTGACTCAGGGAAGCAAACTGGGCAACAGCCTAGGCGTAACAGTTAAGCTGCAGGGAGAAATGCTACCAGATAAGTGTAACAGCTAACCGCACAGAGAAGTGCTAAACAATTTACTCACATGCAGGAGCAGTCCAAAAAGTCCAATTCTCTCATGGAGCACGAATAATCAATCCTTCGGGACATGACAATCACACGACGGGAAACGACCGTGTGACTCGTACAGTGGTCCAGCAGTGTTTGACTAGCAATGGCTTGCTTAAGTACAAACACCGCTGGCCTAACAAATAGGGAACACCTGGGCGAGGCGCAGGAAAGATAATTACCAGGACAAACAGCTGACTGTCAGAGAGAGGGGGCGTGGTCGGACCAGTGGATGTTAGGCAGAGCCCACTCAAAAGTGGGTCAAACAGCTGCCTAACGAACGCCGACCAGAGCAGTGGCCAAGCACAGAAATAAACACACAGGTGAGGTAACAAAACACAACGGTCAGAACCGAGCCCGCAGGAGAACACAGACTCGGTTCATGACAGTGGAGATCAGTTGATGGAAGGCTAGTAGCCCCGGCTAAGTTGTTGTTGTTGTTGTTGTGTAGAGAAGCACACTTAAAAGGCCATGTCTCAAAAACAAAAATCTCCACTTTGACTGAAGCATATTGGTGACATCCACATTTGACTGAGGTTGCAGAAGTAGCTGTTTCTGAATGTAAAGCATGCCAGAAGTTCAATTCTAAATGCACGTTAAAGGCCTCTATGGGAGCTTTTCTAGCTTCTAAAGGGCCATGGAAAGACATTGTGATTAACTTTACAGACATGGGCCCAGAAAACAGGTGCAGAGGCTACAGATACCTGTTGGTGTGTGTGGACACATTTTCAAGATGGGTTGAGGCAAAAGAATGTAAAACAGAAAGTGCAACCGAAGTGATTAAATGGTTGACAGAGGAAGTGATTCCCAGACATGGTTTTCCAAAAGTGATCAGGTCAGACAATGGCAGACATTTTGCAAATAAACATTTGAAGGAAGTTTAATGTGCCTTAGGCTTAAGGCTTAAGTTTGGTTCTGTGGTGCATCCATCCTCCCAAGGGCTAGTTGAGAGAGCAAATGGTACACTGAAAATAATGCTAGCCAAACAATGCATGGGGACAAGCATGACATGGGTTGATGCACTGCCATTAGCGCTGATAGCACTGCAATCTACCCCCAACACGACGCTCTGCCTGACTCCCCATGAGCTGCTAACAGGAAGAAAGATGCCGGGACCATTTGTAAATTCACCTTTGACTCCTAGAAATAGTCTAGCTGTAGAACTGCTACAGTACATCAAGAGTCTAAAGAAAATATCTGAAGCTCTCTCAACAGGTTCTGGACATTCTCAACAATGACACACAAGGAGACGCTGCCCCACTGGAACCTGGTGACAAAATACTGGGTATGAGCCTGATGCTTTTACTGCATGGTTGCAGTCAATATTTGGACATTGGGCAGGTGTGGTACGCTCAGTAATTCTGATCACAGTCATCTCACTAGCAGCAGGGATGGCAACAGGAAATTCTGATTTCAGCTGAAATCTAATTTGGTCGATTGACTTATGGGAAGGCCAGGGGGGGCTGTGCCCCCCTGAAGCTGAGAGGTTTTCAGTAAAACAGAAGTAATTTAGACTGAAAAAAGTTAATCCATAGTTAATCAAGTCTTTACAATACACACAAAAAGCTTTTCCGGCCACGTCTTGTTTCTTCAGAAATTGTCCTAGTGTTTCTGTTACCTTGTCAAACTTTGAGCCAATTTTCACCTTTACAGCCACTTTTCTCTCAAGCCAATTCCATCTGAACTTATTTTTGACACTTTTGTCTATTTCTAGCACTGATGACTCCTGATCCTTCGATAAAAATCTCATAATTCCGCTGATAATGATACCGAAAGCTCAGAATTCCAACACGAACACGCCACCATGAATTTTTGACAAAGCATACAACGAGCCATTTGATTGGTCCAATCGTTTGCAACTATCCAATCACAGGGCCGTTTACAATACAGCAGTAGCTTGAGTACAAAACATCCGGGTTATCGCAGGAAACTTGACCCAGGGAAGCGCCGAGCGCTTATGTAATCGTGTTGATTTTCGCTAAAATCGGTAACATCAGTGACAACAAGGTACCTTACCCCCCCTAAAATTTTCTCAACGGATTTAGACGATTCACAGAAATGATCAATTTGAAAATAAATCGGCGGAAATCCGCGGATCGGCAGAAAATTGCCATCCCTGTAGCAGTGACTGTTGTGGTGGGCTGTTGCTGCATCCCATGCCTAAGAATATTGATAGAAAGATGTATAGCCACCACACTGTCTAAGGAGTAAGCCCAAAGGATGATGGCTCAAGTCCACTCCCAAGAAGAATCTAGGTCTCTTCTCCACGAAAATGAACATTGTGTATCTGGAAATGACACCAATGAAGGAGAGACCATTGTTTGAAATGTATATATTGTGTCTTTCTGCTATCCACTGTTCTGTCCATTGTACACACATCCAACACCACAGTCATGCATATAAACTTACATGAAAAGGGAGTGTGCTGAAGGCACCCTCCTGTGGTGGGCCATGTGCTAGTAACCTCTGCCCTTCTTATTTCTTGTGCTCTTTTACAGGTATCTTCAAAATATTGTGCTATTTGCGGTCATGTAGTCAGAATAGATGTGAAGGTTAAAAGCTCTGTTGTACGGCAGGTCTTGAGGCCCGGATACAGCATACAAGGACAGAAAAATCTTCTGATTTGAAATGTTTTGCTTTGCTCATTTATCATTTATCCATTTTGCTGTGTTCATTTCATTGATAAAAGTCTCTGAAAAGGTTGCCAAGCAGTGGGGCCGGCATGAGAATTTTTGCCTGTAAATATGCATCAATGAATAAAGAAAATGCATAAATATGATTGCTTAATAAAAAATATACTGCCAACAGGTTTTCTGCTCATGTCAATAATCAATGAATAACACATGTCCAGGGTCTGCTTGTTGATATGCCTGCCTTAAGTGCCTATGCCTTAGTGCACAGACAACCTCCGGTCATGCGCACAGTGAAGTTATGGTCTGAGGAGGCAATGGACGCTCTAAAGGACTGCTATGAAACCACTGCCTGGGAGCAGCTCTGCGATCCACATGGTGAGGACATCAATGGCCTCACTCACATCATCACGGACTACATCAGCTTCTGTGTGGACAACACCGTACCCACCAAGACCATACGGTGTTGCTCGAACAACAAACCCTGGATCAACCCTGAGATAAAAACACTTCTGAGAGAGAAGAACAGGATCTTCAGGTCGGGGAACAGGGAGATGCTGAAGTCCGTACAGAGGGAGCTAAGGAGGAAGATCAGAGAAGGCAAGGACAGCTTCAGGAAGAAGATGGAGGACATGCTGCAACAGAGCAACATCGGCGGGGTCTGGAGAAACCTTAAAACCATCTCTGGGCTCCAGAGTACCTCCTCCCAGGGCACGGGGGGCAGGGAGTGGGCGAACAATCTGAACCTGTTTTTTAATAGGTTTGACCAACCCCCCCCCCCCCCACTGCACAACAACCACTGCTGCCTCTAAAGTCATTGAGACCTGCTGTCCACACCCCACTCCACCAACACCCCCCCACTCCTAGCACACAGCCCCCCAACCTGACCCTCACTAAGACCCAGGTGAGGACGGAGCTGAGGAAGATCAAGGCGAGGAAGGCCTCGGGACCGGACAGCATCAGCGCAAAGCTCCTCAAGTCCTGCGCAGACCAGCTATGTGGGATTGTGGAGCACATCTTCAACCTGAGCCTGAAGCTGGGGAGGGTACCACAGTTGTGGAAAACATCTTGTGTGGTACCTGTACCAAAGACTTCCCACCCCAAAGACCTGAACAGCTACAGACCAGTGGCCCTGACATCTCACATGATGAAGACCCTGGAGAGACTGCTCCTTGCTCACCTCCGCCCCCTGGTGGGACCAGCGATGGATCCACCCCAGTTTGCCTACCAGCATAGCATTGGGGTGGAGGATGCAGTGATCTTCCTCCTTCACCGTTCCCTGTCCCACCTGGAGAAGCCCGGGAACGCGGTGAGGATCATGTTCTTTGACTTCACCAGTGCTTTCAACACCATCCAACCGATGATCCTGAAGGACAAGCTGCTGTGCACAGGGGTGGACCAGCACATGTCATCATGGATCCTGGACTACCTCACTAACCAGCCACAGTTTGTGAGAACCCGGGATTGTGTGTCCGACACGATCATCGGTAGCACGGGGGCCCCCAGGGAACGGTTTTGGCTCTCTTCCTGTTCACCCTTTATACTGCGGACTTCTCACACAACACACTGCCATCTACAGAAGTTCTCTGATGACTCTGCGATTGTCGGCCTCATCTCCAATGGAGATGAAGCTGAGTACAGAGGACTTATCCAGGACTTCGTGGACTGGTGCCATCGGAACTACCTCCAGATCAACGCGAGGAAAACTAAGGAGCTCGTAGTGGACTTCCGCAGGCAAGGACAACCCCTCACAGCACCAGTAAACATACAGGGAACAGACATTGAGATGGTGACATCCTACAAGTACCTGGGTGTTCATCTGAACAATAAACTAGACTGGTCACACAATACCGACGCACTCTACAAGAAGGGGCAGTGCAAGCTGTTCCTACTGAGGAGACTCAGGTCTTTTGGTGTACAAGGGGCACTGCTGAAGACATTCTACAACACGGTGGTGGCATCAGCCATCACTTTTGGAGTGGTCTGCTGGGGCAGTGGCATTACAGCAGCCGATAGGAAGAGACTGAACAAACTAATCAAGAAAGCTAGTTCTGTCCTGGGGCAACGCCTTGACCCAGTGGAGGAGATAGGAGAGAGAAGGATGGTGGCTAAACTGTCATCTCTGCTGGAGTCCGAGTCCCACCCGATGCAGGACATACTGAACGCACTGAGGAGCTCATTTAGCAGTAGACTATATCATCCTAGGTGCACGACCAAGAGGTTTTGCAGGTCCTTCCTACCTACGGCTGTCAGACTCTACAACCTAAGCAGGGCTGCTCACAGAGATAGCAAAAAAACATGATAGCCTAATAGTATTGAATGCAAAAGATGCAACAGACTTACACAAATGGTCCCCTCCAACATACAACTAGGACAATATCAGTTGCTATGGAGGGTGACAATATGTATGGGTACATATTCATACCATGTAGAGAACTAAATAGACGGTTATGCTGTTTATTCCATCTAGCTACAATGCTCTGCATTGTGTATATACTGTATATTTATATATTTATGTGTACATATGTATATTCACTGCTCTTATTTTATTTTCTTATCTTCTTAATTATTGCTCTGAGTGTTGCTATCCCTGTGCTGTTGCAATCCTGGAATTTCCCCATTGTGGGACTAATAAAGAGGTGAGTGAAATACATGCTAATGTTAGCATTATGCTAATGCTAATCGCGAGTGGATTTTTTCTGTTTAAAAGCAATGGAAAACGCTATTTTTGTGTCTGTATGGGTTTCCTAAATGTGATTTCAGTTCCCAACAGTATGCTGAAGTACTTTTAGTTCTTATGCACTATTTCTGTCGAATGTAATGTGTAGTTTGATGCTAAAAGCACATGGTGTTGGTCTCCTATGTAAATTCATAGGTTATGCTAAACCCAGTAGCTCAGACAGGGTTTTACCGATTTAAAAGGGAATATTGGAAGTAATGGGACAGTATATTCCCTGGTTATATGATAGATTAATTGTATTTCATTTCATGATTTACAAAGACAAGGTTAAAAGGGATTAATCATAATTTCATGGTTAAATGATGTAGAGATAAAAATACAAATTCATTTAATTGGTTACATGAGAAAAAAAAGTATTTCATGTACTACCAGAGAGATTTTGAGAAAACATGCCTGAAAGGTGTGAAATGTGAATTGTAAGATCTTACTATATTACTGGATTGTAATAATAGTAATATGAGAGAAGAATTTAAACACTAAGCTATGGTGTTATATAAGAAGGGATTGGAAAACGAATTACTCTAGCTGTAAACAATAATACCATTATTGTTGTGCAGGCTAGTTTTTTTTGGTTGCCGACCAAGAATCTTCTGGATCCAGGATTCTCTCCGAATGGAGATGGCGAGCCTGACCCGAGACTGAACCGAGATTGAACCGAGATCTGACCACGATCTCGATTGAAGGACATCCTTCCTCTCTCCAGTGCACAACATTCGAAGTGGTAACAACTCAAGCTGCTGCTTTAGAAAAAGGAAAAGAAACCTGAGTCTGGAGATACAAGATATCTAGACTGGTCAAACGACTAAACCGAAGGGGCAACCAAACACTGAGCTCAGTAGGACATTTTGGGGGTTTTATTTTATGCCGGCCATTGTTATATTTGTATATTTGTAAATTGTTTGTATATTTTGCTCCTTTTATCTTTATTAATAACAGATATGAATTGCTCAATTCTGCCTCCAGCTATTTCATCCCACACTCACTCTAATTCCCTATTGTAACCCTTACGAACCTAGCAACTGGTCTACACTTAATAATTTCCCTTACCTAATTAACATAAGGCAAGGGTTACATAAGGATCAGAATTTGCTTTTAAAGGCTTAAGTGGACTATAAAACTCTGGAGTCCAGATCTCAAAGTAGACAGTTCATGTGGATAGCATCCGCCCTACAGGAAACTAATGCTCTTAAAAGGTCATAAACTTCTTAACCGGACAGATATATGGCCTCCTTCCTTTCCTAGACAGATCACAGAGCTTTTTAGGCCATTTCTCTCCCATGACAGAGACCTAAAAAAGTTACTTACAGCTCAACAGTACCTCCTAGTGGACAGCTACGGAATGTGCTTCCTTATGTTAATCTTACTAAACATTTACGTTTTTCTAATTTCCAGCTATCATCTTCCCAAGGATGAGGACACTGAAAATCATCCTTTTGATCACTGACCAGGGTTTGCAGTAATTCATTAATCCTTGATCTAAATGTGAAGTACATGTATTAGGAACATGTATTAGGAATGTTTATGTTCATGAGTGTTAGTCAAATGAATGTTAATATTATTAGTAATGGTATAAATGCATGATCACTGAATATTTGCTGAGTCACCTAATTTAGTTAGATTTTATATTGAGTACATAATTTCATAAGAACTGAATGGGTATTAATCCTTGTACGATATCATTCCTGATAAACCACTCCTCTCTACCTTTCACGGGATAATGCCCTTTTCATTTGATTGGCTGCTCCCAGACAAAGAAATGTTTTCGCATTGGACAAAGGCCCGTTCAAACTCCTCTTTATGAAAGCTGATTGGCCTGTCTGCGACCGGCCCCGGTTTTTATGACTAACAGAGCGCTTCAGTTAAAAAAGTGCAGGAGCCGCCCTGCATGTTAGGATTAAGAAAAATATAGAATGTGAGAAGAATATATGTTAGAAGGAGAAGAAGAAGTTTAAGATTAAGATTAAAGAAGCAGAATAGAAATCTAGATCTAAGAGGAAAGTTTTTGTTTCACTTCTTCAAAGTTCCTTACAGTTTTCTTTTGTTAACTTGTTCTGTGAATTTTAAGAAACCTTTTTGTGTGTGAAGTTTGTCAAATCCTGCGTTAGTTTTCTCGTTTTTCTGGTTACTGAGGAGAAACCATCTTTTTCTTACGAGCTCGCTTAAATAGAGCCAAACTCTCAAAATCTTTTTTTTTTTTTCACCTCAGAAGCCATTCTTATCCTAGCTGAATGTTTTTCTTAGATTTTCTGACTTTTTATGCTGTTAAGGTGGACTTTTAATTTTCCTATTTTAAAGTGAAAAGAGATTGTGTTTTTGGACTTTTTTTGGTCTCATCCACGCCTGACAGAAAAGCCCTCCTTCAGTTTTTTTGGTCTATTTCGCGGCCAGAGTCATCATAAATTCGGGCTGGTTGCCAAAAGGACTCTCCACGCTGCTCCAAGACAGCCGTTACTGCTGCTGCCACTGTCCGACTACAAGCCCCGGCCTAGTCTGCACTTCTTACGGTTGGTTGTGAACATCAAGGAGCCTTGCAGCGGTCGCTCCATCTCTGGGTCCCAATGGTTAAACCCCAGCCGGCACCGACCCACTGAACACGTGGACCTACAGCTGTTCGTAAGTGCGACTCCCATTTTTCTATCTGCTAGGTTAAACGTGATGTCCTAAAAATTTAAATTACAATTGAACATAACCAGTATTTCATAGTACTATTAGTCTCTCTGCCGTAGGATAAAGCTATAAACTAAAGGAAGATTCTTATTCATTTTTTGTAACCTCCTTTCATTTTTGTAGATTAATTCAGAAGTCCATTTTTAGGTAATCAGCTTATGAATTTTCCCCATAAAATTGCATTCTGTTTTTGTTAGACATTTCAGCCTTCCATTACCATTAAAACATAAAGTCTGTTTTTTCTTCGGTTCTACAAAGGTTTAACGCTAGATTTTATGTTCAGGAATCCACTAACAGTTGATGTGATATTAGACACCTGTTATCATTTGAATCTGTTTATCCATCATTTGAATACCATATCATGTAACCTGAATGAATTTAATAAAAGGGTGAATGAGAGAAGTCGAAGCGTTTTCTTTTCCCATATATGTTTCCTAGATCACGGCAGGAAAAGAACTCCCTTAAATTTTGAGACTGATCCATTAAGTAATTGAAGGTACAGAAATTAATTAATTGAAATTAAGTTAATAATACAAATTGTTCTTTTAGAATTGGTGTCCCCTTTTAATGAGTGCTTTCCTATTTTATTTAGTGAGTGTAGGAGTGACGGTTCAACTCTGTCCCCTCGCACACCCACTATTAAATAAAATAAATAATTCCTGTACTTTATTACCCTATATTTTATTAAATATCACTACAGCATGGGAGTGGAGGGCAATGGATCAGCGTTCTCGTCGCGCCCTCCACCAGTACCCGGGCTTGCCCAGGGAAGCTAATGATCCTACCAGCAGACTAAATTCGAAGAGACGACGCCTCAGTGCCAAGTCAAAGAAGAATCCTAGTCACAGTCCCAAAGCCGAAAGCAAACAGCCCCGAGAGCACCTTGCGGTAGGACCTGCCCTTCGCATACTACAACTAAACATTGAAGGCCTATCTGCAGCCAAGCGAAGCCTTATTGAAGTCCTCGACTTCCAACACTCGATTGATGTAATCTGCCTCCAAGAGACTCATATTGGCACAGAGGAAGCTGGCCGCTACACCATCAATGGCTTTGACCTCTTGTGCTATGTTCCACATGCCAAACATGGACGTGCCACCTATGTGCGTTCTGACATAGTTGAAGTAAACCACCTGACAACAACACATTTCTCAGACACCATAACCATTGGTGGCTTCCATATTGTCAATGTGTACAAGCCCTCTAGTGCCAACTGGGATCTGCAGGTCTTACCCACCCCATCCCACCCTGCCATCTATGTGGGGGACTTTAACAGCCATCACCCTGACTGGGGGTACCCAGCAGTGGATAGTGACAGGGAGGTACTTTCAGACTGGGCATCTAGAAATGATCTCGCTCTGATACACGACCCCAAACAAAGAGGAACCTTCTACTCTGCTAGGTGGAAGAAGGACTATTCTCCTGACCTGTGCTGGGTCAGCTCTTTGAATGGGACGCCATATCCTACACAGATCCTCAGTCTTGACGATTTTCCACACAGCCAACACCAGCCCCTGCTTGTACACATTGGCCTACAACTTCCAGTCATAAACAGCCCAAGGAAGATGCGCTGGAACTTCCGCAAAGCCAACTGGAAGAAATTCAGTGAAACCCTGGATCAGAGTGCTGTTACCATCCCACTCCACATCATCACTGTAGATGAAGCATACAACCGCTTCTGCAGCGCAATCTTCAAGGCTGCTCACACTGCAATCCCACGAGGCTACCGACCCCTCTATGTCCCATGCCTGGACAGAGAAAGCGCTGCCCTCCTACAATCCTATCAAACATCAGGGGACCCAGAGATAGCAGACCATCTCATTGAATCGCTAAGTACAGCCCGGCGAAAGAAATGGGAGGAGACAGTTGCTGACCGGAGCTTTATCCACTCTAGCAGGAAATGTTGGAGCCTCATCCATCGCCTAGGAGCTGCACAGAAGCCCCCTAGCCAAAGCCGAGCATCTGTCATACCCAACCAAGTTGCATCCCACCTACTGACCATCGCCAAAGCACCCCAACACAAAGACACCAGAAGAGCAGTTACAACTGAGCTAAAAAAAACCACCAAAAAATGCCCGTAGAGGAAACGAACCCTGAACCCTTCGAGGCTGCTGAACTGGAGAAAGTCCTACAGGGCCTGAAATGTGGAAAGGCAGCAGGATATGACAACATCTTCCCAGAATTCATGAAAAATCTTGGCCCCAGAGCCCTAACCTGGTTGACACAACTCTACACAAGGATCATACAAATAAACTCGATCCCAAAGAAATGGCGGACAGCAAAGGTTATTGCCATACCAAAACCTGGCAAAGACCACAAACTACCAGCAAGCTACCGCCCAATCTCCCTACTCAGCGTTCCTTATAAAATCATGGAGCGCCTAATACTGCAACATATTTCCCCAGGAATAGAGGAAATTCTAAGTGTGGATCAAGCAGGTTTCCGCAAGGACCGCAGCACAGGAGAACAAGTACTGGCCCTAACCACCTTCATCGAAAATGGCTTCGAGAGCAGACTGAAGACAGGGGCTGTGTTTCTCGATCTTACAGCCGCCTATGATACAGTCTGGCACAAAGGCCTCCTCCTGAAACTTACAAAGGCGATCCCTGCCTGGGCAACAGCAATTATAAAAACCCTGCTGACCAATCGAAGGTTCAGAGTCCACCTCGGTCAGAACACAAGCGCATGGAGAACGCAGAAAAACGGACTCCCACAAGGTTCAGTTCTAGCTCCAACCCTGTTCAACCTCTACATAAACGACCTGCCCACTACAAAATCCTGCAAATTCATCTATGCAGACGACATCTGTTTGGCACTCCAAGCATCAGACTTTGAGTCACTAGAACAGGTGCTCACGGAAGATCTTGCCAAACTGGACCAGTTCTGCAAAACCTTGCACTTAAAACCAAGCCCAGCAAAAACCGTCTCTAGTGTATTCCATCTCCACAGTGTAAAAGCTGCCAGAGAACTAAACATCCACCTGAGCGGACTCAAGCTTAAGCATGCCTCGAATCCAGCCTACCTTGGAGTGACCCTTGACAGGACCCTATCCTTCAAGGAACATTTAAAGGGGACGGCTGCTAAGGTAAAGGCACGAAACAACCTGCTCTGCAAGCTCACTGGTGCAAAATGGGGGGTGGCAGTCTCCACCCTGCGCACCTCAGCACTGGCCCTTTCATACTCTGTAGCAGAATATTGTGCCCCTGTCTGGTCCAGGTCATCCTACACACACCACGTAGACACCCAGCTCAACACAACCATGAGAACCATAACTGGGACAATCCGCTCAACACCACTCCCCTGGCTCCCTGTACTGTCAAACATAGCCCCCACACACACACATCCGGCGAGCAGCACTAACTCAAAGGATGCTTCAAAAAGCCAAAGACTCTCCTCACTTACCAATCCATGCAGATATCTACACCCCACCCACTGCCCGACTTCCATCCAGACGGCCGATTTGGAAAAACCCTCCCCCAGCTGATTTCACCATCCAGACAACTTGGCAAGAGGAATGGGAGACCAAGGAGGTCCCAAACAAACACCTGGTGACAAACCCCAACCAACAGGTCCCGGGCACCAACCTCCCAAGGAGACAGTGGTCTACACTCAATCGCTTCAAGACTGGACATGGCCCCTGCTTGGCCAGCCTTCACAGATGGGGCAGTAGCCCTAGCCCACTGTGCGCATGTGGAGAGGAGCAAACAATGGAACACATCATAGAGGCTTGCCCGCTCCAAAGACTGGAAGGAGGATTACACACCATCCATACAGCAAACCAAGAGGCAACTGCTTGGCTTGAGGACTTTGCATTCGCGAAATAAATACTACAGCATGGATGATGACGTTATGGAAACCAATGCTACCAGCTGTAGGTCTTCCCCGGGAAAACCCTTGTGCATGGGTTGTGGGTCCGTGAAGCACTAATACAAGGCTAGGGACTGCCCGGCTAGAGGAAAGCATTGTGGCAAGTGTGGAAGCTTGAACCATTATACCAGAGTGTGCCGTGTATCTGAGCCGGAGAGCCTACAGAAGAAATCATTCCGCCCGCCCCCGACAACTATACACACGGTGTCCCCGAGTACACGTTTTGCAGAGTAACGCTGGACAGCATGGAGGTGCTGCTACTCCTCAACACGGGGCGAAGGGATCGTTGCTGAATTGGGCCACGGTGAGGAAATATTTCCCCCACTACAGGATGAGAGGTAACCCAGCACCGCTTTACGGTTATGGAGGTGGCAGACTATGTACGGTTGGAACATTGGGGTTAACAGTCTGGTACAAGTCAGCAGTGATGGCTGATTTCACGTTCCATGTCATGGCCCAAGGCAACAACATCATGGGCTGTCACTTGTTTTACGGACTGGGTTTCACCATCAAAGATGACGCTGGGGAAGAATGGTCTGGTTGTGGCCAGTGGAACTGCTTGGTTCTGGTGGTGGAGGACAACGCTGTGTGGGACGAAGATGTATCAGGCACCACGGCAGTTAAGCAGGACCAACCTCGCTCAGGTTTGACACAGGAGGGTCTCAGTGCAAGCGCTCAGGGAATGGGTGGAGAGGGTATCGAGTGTGGCAGCGAGGCGCCTGCGTCGGCGAGTGATGCCAACGTGCTAGCCCCAGATTCTTCCGGAGCTTGGCCGCAGAGGGCTGGAGGATCTGCAACTACAATGGCGACTGCTGCAGCGGCTTTAGAAGAGGTTGGGGCCAGACACAGGCACGGAGAGACCGTGTGCCAAACAGCACCATTGCTGGTACAGCAGAGAGTTATGGACTTGGTCCGGGCTCGAGGAGAGGAACGTCCACGGTGGATACGGGCCAAGCGACAGCCAGCGGAACACCAGGAACAGCTGTGCATCGTGGCTAAGCGGGGCACAGCTTACTTTCAGCTGTCAGATGGCTCGAGGAGGCACGCCAACGAGCTGCGGCATGTCTGGGAAGAGGCTTCTAATGGCGGGTACAGACGAGAGAGGCAGTCAGTAGCAATGAAAAGAGGTGCTTTTGTCCATGAGGTCGGCTGCAACCCCAGGGGCATACTGCTTCGAAGGGCGGGTCTGCTGAGGGGCTTCCCTGGGCCCCCCACAAGCCAGTTCAACCCCTTTCTGCCTGAAGGACAGTAATGTGCATTTAATAAATAGTTCTTTGTTCATATGTTTGTGCATGTAAAAAAAAAACATAATGTTCTGGGTGTTTTAATTAGTATAGGAACACAGCAGTAATTTTCAGTTATTAATGGACTTTATTTGAATGAATGAATGAATGAATGAATGAATGAATGAATCTTTATTTCGGATAGATAAAAGTACAGATTAAAAGAAACAGAATAATATAACAAAGGGGGAAGAAAATCCAACAAGGTCAAATTAGACAATAACTCCTCTGATTATACAGTTCAACATAAGTTATCCGAAATGGGTGATGTCTGAAGCCGCAGCTTATATTGCCCACCCATATTCCATCCAAGAATTCAAAAGAAAAACAAAACAAGAGCGATTACAATTCAGAACATAGCTAAGACAAAATGTGACAAAAAAAACTAAGCTACAACACAACGCAGACTGGATATGACAATCCTTATGTGATTTTACATGTCATCTTGTATATATGTTTGGAGTATTTCTTCCTTTAGTTTTTGTTTAAATTGTCCAAGCGTTGTACATGATTTTAATTCAGGTCCAAAATCGTTCCATAATCTGACTCCTTGCACTGAAGCACAGTGTTGCTTGGTGGTAGTTCTCACTGAAGGTTTTTTAAATATACATGTTCCTCTGAAATGATATTGTTTCTCCCTTATTTGGAACAACTTTTGGATATTTGCGGGCAGTGATAGATTCTTCACTTTAAACATTATTACTGCAGTTTTAAAGTCAACCAGATCTTTCAACTTGAGAGCTTTTAATTTAAGAAAAAGTGGGTTTGTTGATTCCCTGTAAGCAGCTTTGTTTATTATTCTAATCGCTCTCTTCTGAAGCATAAAGACTGGATATACACTACCGTTCAAACGTTTGGGGTCACCCACACAATTATTTTGTGTTTTCCATGAAAAGTCACACTTATTTACCACCATGAGTTGTAAAATGAATAGAAAATATAGTCAAGACATTGACAAGGTTAGAAATAATGATTTGTATTTGAAATAATAATTTTTTCCTTCAAACTTTGCTTTCGTCAAAGAATCCTCCATTTGCAGCAATTACAGCATTGCAGACCTAACATGATTGCACAACGGTTTTCTAATCATCCATTAGCCTTCTGACGCAATGAGCAAACACATTGTACCATTAGAACACTGGAGTGATAGTTGCTGGAAATGGGCCTCTATACACCTATGTAGATATTGCACCAAAAACCAGACATTTGCAGCTAGAATAGTCATTTACCACATTAGCAATGTATAGAGTGTATTTCTGATTAGTTTAAAGTTATCTTCATTGAAAAAAATTGCTTTTCTTTCAAAAATAAGGAAATTTCTAAGTGACCCCAAACTTTTGAACGGTAGTGTATGTTTGTTTTATATGTATTTCCCCATACTTCAGTACAATATGTCATGTATGGGAGTATTAATGAATGATACAAGGTATATAGTGTGGGTTGATTCAGCAAATATTTCACTCTGTGTAGTATTGCAATTGATTTGGATATTTTACCTTTAATATAATTAATATGTGACTTCCAACACAGTTTATTATCAATTATTACTCCAAGAAATTTAGTTTCGGATACCATTTCAATCTCTACACCATTTACACTGAGTTTAGATACTAAGTTGTTGTGATGGTTGTTAAAAACTATAAATTTTGTCTTACTTAAATTGAGCGTTAATTTGTTCGAATCAAACCACAGTTTGAGCTTTCCTAATTCCTTTCCGAGTGTATCCAAAAGTTGTTCCAAATTGCTTCCACTGCATAATAAATTAGTGACGTCAGCAAACAATATTAAATCCATTTTTTCTGAAACTTTACATATATCATTTATATACATGTTGAATAACAATGGCCCCAAAACTGAACCCTGTGGGACTCCACAAGTAACCTTCAGTAACTGTGAGTTTTTGTTACCAACACATACATACTGATATCTATTCTTTAAGTAACTACATAACCAGGACAGTGCTACCCCCCTAATACCACAATTTTGTAGTTTCTTTACTAATAAATTATGATCCACTGTATCAAATGCTTTTTTAAGATCCAGGAATACCCCAACTGACTACTCTTTATTTTCAACGGCAGTTGATATTTTTTCTATAAATTCCATTAGAGCAAATGCATTAGAGCAAAATCCATTAGAGCAAATTTTTCTATAAATTCCATTAGAGCAAATAAATTCCATTAGAGCAAATTTTTTCTATAAATTCCATTAGAGCAAATTGTCCTCTTGTGTCTGAACCCATATTGCTGGGTAAACATGGAGATTTAGTTTACAAGTGGCAGAATAATCCACCTTGCCATGTGGGGTAGGACGGTAGTCCACCCATCCTCCCTATTTTAGGTTCTGTTGTGTGAATGTGTTAGGCCAGTTATTGATTTCAGTTTTCGTTTTGTTAGTGCGTGTTCCGGGTCCAAAATTGGGGAGGGTCTTAATTGTGTGTGTGGTTTTGGACTTTCTACGGGGGGGGGGGGGGGGGGGGGGATGTGATGTTGTAAATCATGCCATTATTGTGAAGTGCGGTGTAGTGGCGGCCACTTCCTCTTCCGCCACTGCACTGCCCTATAAATACCAGGGGGCATCCATTTTACGGCCTCTTTCCCGATGCTCCAGCCTGGTGGCTGTGTTGTGTGTTCAACTAATAATAAAGCTGAGTTCGACTGTTCACCTGGCCTCATCATTGCACTAAGGTATTTACATACATTGTAAATACATACATATATTACATATGTATGTATTTACATACATATATTTACATACATTGCAATACATACATTGCTTGTATGTATACATTACATACAAGCGCTAACTCACTGTTGGCGCTTTGAGATGTCACTTGACATATAAAGCGCCATATAAATCTAATCCATTATTATTATTATAACAACCTTCCAGTCCTCACTGTACTGTCCACGTAAATGAACTTGTTCCATTCTCACAGCTTTTTCCTCTAGATCTTCTGCCATTAGGCGTTCATAGATGCCACACAGTGAGGTCCTAGCCTTGTCTACAGCTGCACGCACGCCGTGACTTGCGTCAGCTGCCGCAACATATAGAGTGAGACATATAGACAACATATAGACTTCCGGTTCCGGGTGAGGACGAGTGAGGACGCACAGGTAAGAGCTCCCTGTTCGTGACTGTTTAAAAGGCAGTTAAACGCAGTTAGAACGCAGTTTGGAGCTGGCGTTTTGAGCTTTTTTTGTTGCTGCCGCTGGGGAGTGAACCTGCTCGTGAAGAGTAACGAGGAATTTGCCAGTAGTAGATGGTGAAACTTGTAAAGTGGCCCCGCCCCCCCGCACCTCGCACTCAGGGAAAACAAAGAGATTACTCCCACGTGCGTTTTTTGTTTTTTTTTTCGAACTATCCAAATCAGAGATCATCGGCTGGAATAATGGGTCCCAAAAGAGCTCTGCCAAATGAAGATGAGATAAAAAAAGCGCTGGATTTCTTGGCAGAAGAAATGTCTGCGCTAAAATCACAACAAAGAGGTATACTGGACCTCGTGGAGGAGATTAAAGCACTGCGCAGCCAGAACGCTGAAAAAGACAAGAGGCTGGCGTATCTGGAAAGCAGATTGGCTGAGATGGACCAGAGCACTCGGGCAAACGACGTGATCATCACGGGGCTCCACATCAAACCCCGATCACAGGCGAGAGCAGTGGCCGCAGACAGCAGTGGAAGTCAGCTGGATGAGGAATCCACTGAGCAACAGGTGACGGCCTTCATGCAGTCAAAAGGAATCCAGCTGGACTGCACCAACATCGAGTCCTGCCACCCTCTGCCCAGGAAAAACGGCGTCAAACCTGCTGTGATCATGAGGTTTGTAAACAGAAAACACAAGACGGCGCTAATGAAACAAGGTAAGAAGCTGCAAGGAACCAACATCTACATAAACGAGCACCTCACGAAAGAGAACGCAGAAATAGCCAGGAAAGCAAGATACATGAAAAAGCAGAAAAAAATTCAAAACACCTGGACATCAAACTGTAAAATATTCATCAAATTAAACGGATCGCCTGAAGAAGCCAAGGTCATTAACATCCGTAATATTATGGAACTGGACAAATACGATCTGGAGGCACAGCAACAATTCAGACAAATATAGGACACTGAAGGATTTTACTCATCTGCAACAAAACATTCTACAGCATGAATCAAAAAATCAACAATCAGAAACAACAGGAACTGAAAGTTTTTGAATACACAGAGCACAACCCACAGGACGTAGAATATGACATAGACCCTGATAATAATCTTTTTAACTCAATCAATAATGACTGTAATTATTACACAGATGAACAGTTTAACACAATGGTCACATCTGATTTCAATATTTCTATGATCCACTTCAACAGCAGAAGTCTCTATGCAAACTTTAATAACATTAAAGATTATTTACATCAGTTTAAAGAGCCCTTCAATATTGTGGCAATATCAGAGATGTGGCTCAGTGAAGAGAAAGGAGTGGATTTTACCATGGATGGCTATGAATTAAATTATATAAATAGAAAAGTGAAAAAAGGAGGAGGAGTTGCAATTTATGTTGACAAGAGCTTGCAATACAAGGTTGTTGAAAATCTGTCAGTAACTGTGGATGATATATTTGAATGTATTACAATAGAAATCTGTCTGGACAATGTGAAGAATGTAGTAGTGAGCTGTGTATATAGAACACCTGGATCAAACATTGACTTATTTAAGGACTGGATGGAAAAAATGTATGCAAAACTAACTCATAAAGTTATGTTCATCTGTGGGGATTTCAATATAGATCTGATGAACTCAAAACAACATAGTTTGACAGAAGAATTTATCAACACAATGTACAGTATGGGCTTACATCCAACAATTACAGGACCTAGCAGAATCACGTCGCACAGTGCCACACTAATAGATAACATATTCACAAACATTATGGAAAATAATATCAGGAGTGGGCTTTTATTGAATGATATCAGCGACCACCTGCCGATTTTTGTTGTCTATCAATGTGATTATAGGAAGAAAAAGTATACCAAAAATATTAAATATAAAAGAATAAGAACCGAAGAATCAATGTATTTACTGACAAAGGAATTATTAATACAAGATTGGAAGATAGTTTATGATGAAAATGACATAAATAGAGCATATGATAAATTTTTACAAATATTTCAATCATTGTACAATAAATACTGTCCTATAAAACAATACAGTGACAGACAACAAAAAAAAAATATTCCTTGGATCACCAAGGGGTTAATAAATGCATGTAAAAAGAAGAATACATTAAAAAACAATTCATTAAATGCAGAACAGTGGAAGCTGAGATCAAATATAAAAGATATAAAAATAAGCTTACCACTATAATGAGGACCTGTAAGAAAGAATATTACAACAGAATACTAGAGGATAACAAAAATAACATAAGAGGAATATGGCAAGTACTCAAGGGGATTATTAGTAATCGTCCTAAGTATGCAAATTATCCAGAATATTTTATCGAAAACGACAGTTTGATTAATAATATGGAAGATGTGGTCAGTGGTTTCAATAAATTTTTTGTAAACGTTGGTCCTGAATTAGCAAAATCAATAGTGACTCCAGAAACAAACCACAGTGGGTCTGTGAATGAAATAGAGGATAGAAACCCAAACACAATCTTTTTGGGTGCAGTTACTGAAAAGGAAATTATCGAGACTGTGAGTAAATTTAAGAACAAAAAATCAACGGACTGAAATGAAATTGACATGACAATAGTGAAAAAAGTAATTGAGGGAATTGTTAAGCCACTCACCCACATCTGTAACCTGTCATTTCAAACTGGTACATTTCCAGACAAAATGAAAATAGCAAAAGTAACACCTCTTTACAAAACAGGAGACAGTCATTGTTTCACAAATTACAGGCCAGTCTCTTTACTCTCACAATTCTCCAAAATACTTGAAAAATATTCACTAAGAGACTGGATGATTTCATTGAAAAACACAACCTCCTTACAGACAGCCAGTATGGTTTTAGAGCAGATAAATCTACATCTCTGGCACTGATCGAACTTATAGAAGAAATTACTAGTTGTATAGACATAAAAAAGGTTGCTGTAGGAGTATTTATAGACTTAAAGAAAGCTTTTGACACCATTGACCACAGAATACTACTAAGGAAACTGGAAAGGTATGGGATAAGAGGGGTAGGACTGAGTTGGGTGGAAAGTTATTTAAGTAATAGACAACAATTTGTAGAAATTGGAGAGCACAAATCACCCTGCATGGACATCACTTGTGGTGTGCCCCAGGGGTCAGTTTTGGGACCCAAACTCTTTATCTTGTATATAAATGACATATACCAAGTATCAAAAATTCTGAAATTTATTTTGTTTGCGGATGACACAAATATCCTTTGCACTGGTGAGAATTTGCAGCAGGTTTTAGAGGTGGTCACAACTGAAATGGAAAAATTAACGCAGTGGTTCAACAAAAATAAATTATCTCTAAATCTAAAAAAAACAAAGATTATGGTGTTTGGAAATTATAAAATAAATCATGAAATAATGATAACGATAGATGATACCAGAATACAAACAGTACAGGAAAATAAGTTTCTGGGGGTGACGCTAGACAGTAAAATCTGCTGGAAACCTCACATCAGTCACATCCGGGCTAAATTAGCAAAATGTATAGGCATACTGGGGAAGACAAGACACATCTTGGACTATAAATCATTGGTCTTATTGTACAATTCACTGTTTTTACCTTATCTTAACTACTGTGTAGAAGTCTGGGGAAACACCTACAAGACCAACCTACAAGCAATATGCACATTACAAAAAAGAGCTATAAGGATAATAAACAATGCAGGATATAGAGATCATACCAATTCGTTGTTCTTGAAGTCACATGTCATAAAGTTCATCGATTTAGTTAAATTTAAGACAGCACAAGTAATGTACAGGGCAATTAACAATCAACTCCCAACTAATATACAAAAAATATTTAAAAAAAGAGACAATGATCATAATTTGAGAGGAGACTTAAACTTCACAAAACCCAAGATACGTACAACCAAGAAAAGTATGTGCATATCTGTCTGTGGGGTGGATTTGTGGAACAGTCTGGAGCCGGAACTGAAACTATGTACAAACAGAAATCAATTTAAAAAGAGGTATAAGCACCATTTGTTGAAAGGTTATATGTTAGAAGGGTAGAATTTATATGTACGACTCATTTTGTTCACTCTGGGACATTATGGGACACTATGGAATGGTGGGTGGGACAGCACTGTGTGTATCTGTGTCGTTTGAGACTGGTTTTGATATATGGACTTCATTGTATGTTAGAATGGACAGGTGTTAATGTTGATCTGTAAAAAATACAGTAAATTGTTTACTTGGGGTATTAATGGTAGTAATTTGTATAAAATTCACATGGGTGTATCGATGGAAAAGAGGAGTTGGAATTAATAAGTGTTCACTTCTTCCTTCTCCCTTTCGAACAGTGTATACTGTAACTTTATTGCATTTGCTATTTGCTTGTTTTTTGTTATATTTTTTTGTGTTCAAAATAAACTATCTATCTATCTATCTATCTATCTAGTACATGAAAATGTGCACAGTACTTTTTACAAATTAGTACACAAAGGTTAAAAAGGATTTATTATGGTCATTTCAAATTCAGTATTTTTTCCATTCTTGAACTCCAGTGTGGGTTGGTGTTATTCAGCAATACAAATAATCTTCTTTGCACTTCTTTTAAACTGAGCTTTCTATGATGGGCTGTACTTTCCAAATGCAGAATTTGAGTTGTTTCTGGGTGCCTCGGATGACCATACACAGAGATCTAGGAGTTGGAAAAAAATCTGTCAGAAAGGGATTGTTAAGAGCAGCCTGAAGACTTATTTTTGTTGTTTCTAAGGCTATTGTGTGTACAGTATCTGTATATCAGACGGTTGCGTTAATTGAAAATTGTCCATCATTGACAGATTTTTTTTCAGCAGTGATAGAAAAATCTGAAAGCTGTCTGTCATTTTGACAAATTACACTTAGGGGGATTTTATTAAAATAAATTGAAATGATGGGTAATAATAGATGACAGAACTTTTACAACTTTGTCTGTCAAAACAATAGATAATAACAAAGAAGTGTAGTGCACCCTCTGCTGGACATACAGCTGTGGACAAAATTGTTGGTACCCCTCTGTTAATGAAAGAAAAACCCACAATGGTCACACAAATAACTTGAATCTGACAAAAGTGGTAATATAAATAAAAATTCTATGAAAATTAACCAGTGAAAATCAGACAATGCTTTTGAATTGTGGTTCAACAGAATTACTTTAAAAAACAAACTCATGAAACAGGCCTGGACAATAATGATGGTACCCTTAGAAAAGATTGAAAATAATGTGACCATAGGGACATGTTCAACCAAGATGTGTCCTCTAATTAACATCACAGGTGTCTACAAACTTGTAATCAGTCAGTCGGCCTATTTAAAGGGTGACAAGTAGTCACTGCTGTTTGTTAACATGGTGTGTACCACACTAAACATGGACCAGAGGAAGCAAAGGAGAGAGTTGTCTCAGGAGATTAGAAAGAAAATTATAGACAAGCATGTTAAAGGTAAAGGCTATAAGACCATCTCCAAGCAGCTTGATGTTCCTGTGACTACAGTTGCACATATTATTCAGAAATTTAAGATCCACGGGACTGTAGCCAACCTCCCTGGACGTGGCCACAGGAGGAGACGGATAATATGAATGGTAACAAAAGAGCCCAGAACAACCTCTAAACACATTCATGGTGAACTCCAAGGTCAAGGTACATCAGTGTCAGATCGCACCATCCGTCATTGTTTGAGCCAAAGTGGACTTCATGGGAGACGACCAAGGAGGACACCACTGTTGAAAACAAATCATAAAAAAGCCAGACTGGAATTTGCCAAACTGCATGTTGACAAGCCACAAAGCTTCTGGGAGAATGTCCTATGGACAGACAAGACAAAACTGGAACTTTTTGGTAAAGCATACCAGCTCTATGTTCACAGACGCAAAAATGAAGCATACCAAGAAAAGAACACTGTCCCTACTGTGAAACATGGAGGAGGTTCTGTTATGTTCTGGGGCTGCTTTGCTGCATCTGGCACAGGGTGTCTTGTACAATGAAATCTCAAGACTATCAAGGTATTCTAGAGAGAAATGTGCTGCCCATTGTCAGACAGCTTGGTCTCAGTCGCAGGTCATGGGTCTTGCAACAGGATAATGACCCAAAACACACAGCTAAAAACACCCAAGAATGGCTAAGAGTGAAACATTGGACTATTCTAAAGTGGCCTTCTATGAGCCCTGATCTAAATCCTATTGAACATCTGTGGAAGGAGCTGAAACATGCCATCTGGAGAAGGCACCCTTCAAACCTGAGACAACTGGAGCAGTTTGCTCATGAGGAGTGGGCCAAAATACCTGCTGAGAGGTGCAGAAGTCTCACTGACAGTTACAGAAATCGTTTGATTGCAGTGATTGCCTCAAAAGGCTGTGCAACAAAATATTAAGTTAAGTTTACTGCATTCCCATCGAGTTTCCTAATTATCGACTGGTAGACAGCAAGCTAACACGTGTGGTGCAGGTCTCAATGATGACAAGATGCTTCCTTTTGTCTCGTTTATTGGTGCTACGCCACAAGGAACTCAACGTGATGTACACTCGTCTTTTTCTGGTCTTACATCCGTTTACATTCGTTCCTACATCCGTGTAAAACTGCAACAAAGTAGACAAATACACGCTGTCAATGATATGGTCACCGTGTCTAGCTTAGCACATGTTAGCATTAGCTCTAAATTAGCTTGGTAACAATGTTGGCAACGGACTAGACAGTCGCTTAAAATACACCAGTGCAACCGTGCAGTTCTCATTGTAGCTGTTAACACTGTCAAACCATGTAGGATACTCATGGACTAATGATGTCCAAGGCGCCGATAATTAAACAACGTTCACAGCGTTCGTACATCGGGTGAAGCTCTGACCGGTCTCCTGTTATATCATTACTGCGCATGTGCAACACTTTATCAGTTCAAAACGATGCTTTCACTACACCACTAGAGGGAACCAAACTCACTTACATGAAATGCTGTAATGAGAACTACTCAACTTTAATTCATAAAGGCAGAATACTCCCCGTCTGGTGCAATAACATTGTACCACTATTTAGCCTTACAACATTTCAAACAACAGTGCATAATAATGTTAACCATATCATTATCTATTCCCCATCTGCCATCAGTAAAACCATTTCTGTAACTGGTCTCAGAAACACTAACAGTCCCATCTCTTATTATCTTCACCTCCGCTTTTCGTACTTTATTGTCCTTTCCGTGAAATGTCTTCACAATCCGCCCCATGGGCCAGTCATTTCTGTGTTTTTGCCCATCTTGAGCAAAACGACATCTCCAACACTGATGTTCGGTTACTCATCAGTCCATTTTCTTCGGCTCTGAAGAGTCACGAGATACTCTTGTCTCTATTGTTTCCAAAAACTATCCGCAAGAGCCTGCACTTGTTTCCACTGACATGCATGAAGTTCTGGTGCAGCGAAAGTTTCCGATGGTGCTGTCAAGGGGTTGGTTTTTTGGGTCAGTAGCATTGCTGGGGTTAGGATGGTTGGATTGTCAGGATCTGTTGAGACCGGCACGAGTGGTCTTGCATTCATCACTGCCATAACCTCTGCCATTAAGGTGCCCAGTACCTCTTGCGTGAGCCGTAGTTTGTTCTTGAGAAGTAGTGCATCCAAAATCCGCCTGGCAACTCCAATGAGTCTTTCCCAGGATCCACCCATGTGTGATGCATGAGGTGGGTTAAAAAACCATTTGCAACCCTTTTCTTGTAGGTAACTTGTTAATGCTGCGTCACTGCGCTCAATTCTCAGTTCCTGCAGCACATTGTGCGCGAGAAGGTGATCGGCTGCAAGCTCCCATCCCTCCAGGACCTGTACACCTCCAGGACCCGGAGGCATGCAGGTCGGATCATAGCCGACCCTTCGCACCCTGGACACGCACTGTTTGCCCCCCTCCCCACTTCGGTCCATTCAGACTAAAACCTCCCGCTACTTGAACAACTTCTTCCCCTCGGCCATCAGACTGCTGAACACTAAGTGACTTATTAGACTCTTGTG